>CAJPEV010000484.1:50879-117659 GCA_905338385.1 Darwinula stevensoni
TTTTTTTTTTAAGCTTTCGTCCGTACTTTCGACTTTCACTGACCTGACTCGAGATTCCTTTGACCTTTTAAGTGGGTATGACGTATGTATCCGTCATGGTGAAACGCTCTCCAGGTGGGTTTGACATGTGTATACATGCATATATCGCGCTATTTTTCGAGTTTGAACTAAATATAAACTCGGTGCTCGAAATAGGAGTATAAACTCGAAGTAGAAGTACATTTTTTTACACAAACACTAATTATTCCTCTCACAGAAAAAAATCCTCACTCCGGAGGTAGATATCTGTCAGAGAAATTCCCCACTTATGGGGTTAAAAGTGAATGACGGAAGGTGCTAGTAAGGGCTGTGTGCGCGAGTGCGCCGTCTAGAATGGCATTATAGGTGATTACTGTATTAGAAAGAAGTTAGAGGTAGTCGAGATTCTTTCCGGTCACATCGTTTTACTCTGCCCCTACACCAATCTTCAATGAAATATGACATTGAGAAAAAACTATTTTCTGGCTCTCCCGATCCAGGAGAATGTGAAAGTTGTTCCCAGAGAAGTGACTCAGTGGCAGCCATAGAGATACAGTAATGGTAATTTCACGTTACTCAGCTTTTTTCGGGAACGATAAATTCTATCGATGACTAAGTGAAACCGTCCGATTCCCCTCAGCAGCTGCCAGCTGCTCAACGGCAAAACGTGCATACTGATCCTTTCAGAAATTTCCCATCTCGGTAAAGCAACCTTAGTGACTTTCAGCTTCTAAAGGGTAAAAGGAAGCACCTTAAGCTTTTTGTTTCCAGCTTCATCTTCTCTGAAAACGAAAAACTTTCTTGGCGGAGTCACACAGTAAAGAAAAAGAGCGATAACCTGTAAGCAAAATGTGTCGTCATTGTTTTTTTTTTCATCATCTAACACAGCGGTGCGCAAACTGCGGCCCCCGCCCCCCCGGGGGGGGGGGGGGGGGGGGGGGGGGGGGGGGAGGCTCGAGAGGGGGGAGACACGAAGGTGGGTCCATCAGTCACTTCTCACCTCTCTTATCCATCGGTTCTCGCCTTTCTCTCGTCCGCTCTCAGCCTTGTGAGTCTCTGTTTCTTTCTCGGTAGAAGACGGCTTTTATTGTGCTGCGTCGTAATCGAAGCGAATGAATCCCCGATTAAGTTTGAAGCCTCTTCATGGAAGTTCTGGTTCCTTGCCTCTGAGGCGTAGAATAATCTATCTGCGACGGTTCTATGTGGTTCCTCAAATTTGACTCAAAATCTTCACATTTTTCTCCTGACGAAGAATTAAAAAAAAAAGCGTACTTGCTTCGCTGGAATCGGTGCGTCTTTGCAAAATCTCTGTCGTCAATCTTCAGTGGCTGCAAATGCTGATCGTATCGATGCAAATTAACTTCCTCGATAAGTATCTCGAGGTGACGCGGGGCAAGGCCGAGGTTCATCTCGAGGTTCATCTCAAGGTTCATCTCGAGGTTCATGGAAATGATGAAGATTGAAAGTGACTCTCGGGACACTCTCCTGATTCGTGACACAGGGCTCTCGTGAATTAATCATGACCGACGAGGGGAAAGACTCAGCTGCTCCAAATGTCCGTCTGTCGTTTCCTTTTCCGAGAAGTATTTCCTTCCTGATCGTTTGGAGGCAATTAAATTGGGGTTAGAACCTTGATGTTTCGTTTTTGGGGAGTTCTCGAGTGGAGTGTGATTTAGAGACAGGGAGGCGTCTTAAGCGGTTCTGAGAACGCCGTAATGGGGGATTTTTTTTATCGAGAGAGAGCTAAAACTGACTTCTGCAATTATTTCCTAATTGGATTCGACAAGCGGAATGCGGGGGTGGGGTGGGGGGGGGGGGGGGGAGGATTACAGCATTATTGTCGCTGCAAAACTGACGAGATGACGGGATATGTTTGATGAAAGATAGAAATAATTAAAGCTTTAAAAACATATATATATATATATAAATCAGCGGCGAGATCGTATCGGTTCAAAACCGGCCAACCGGTCATATTTCAATCACGCTCTGAACCGGGACAGAAAAGGACACAAAGAGATTGCCGAGATCTCCATTGCGATCTCATCCCCGTTTTTCTGCAGCCCCGATCGAACGACAGGCTCAAGTGTCCAAGAAGAATTGAACGGTTCACGTCCGCATGAAACTCGTTAAGTCGTCAGTCGGACTCGTGAGGGCGATGGGACGTGTGGAATTCCAATCGAGTTTCATCGACCCTTTAAAGGAAACCCATGCCGATTCGTCTCTACCTGAAATCTTCTTTCCCTAATTGAGTTTGAAGCCGAAGAGATTCCGGAGATGACTGAAAATACCAGGGCCGGAGGGAAAAAAAAAACTTTTTGTCGATTTTTCTCGGCTGTGATGCGTGAGTCAGCTTCGGTTGGGTGGAAAATCCTTGTAAAACTCCCTCTTCCCATTCCTCATCCCATTCCTCAGAAGGGAGAAGACAGATGGTGACGATAAAGAAACCGTGAGGTCATCGTCGCCCCCAAGAGGGACCGAGAGAATCCACCCGAGATTTTTTTTTTCCATTTCCATTTCAGGGTTTTTCTCTGGACGAAAGACACATGAGGCAACAAATCAAGTCTGAAGTCTCCGACAGATTTCAGCGACATATCGTTTTCCTCAGATTGCTTCCAGAGGGAATTTTGATTTATGACGGCCTCGCTGGTCTGATCCCCCGATGCACTGGGATTCCGCCGAGAAGTCGATACTCTCGAGCGGGAGCAGAAAATCCACTCGTTCCACAGGCGACTCGGTCCGCCGAATCTGCCGAGAAATTCGTTTCCCGGATGGAATGCATAGGATTGAAGGTCTGATTTCGGATCCGACGGCTTCGAGATGTCGCACTCGATCGAGTGAAGGCTGTGCTGAGCGTTTGTGCCGAGAAAATAAAAATTGGCTTAGCTTTAATGGGAGCTCTGCGATGACGGCAACGGATGGAATGGATTTCGTCGAACGGCTTTCTGAATTGCACGATCGTAAGGAAGGAGAAGGGAGGAATTACGAGAGGGCCGGCGGCAATGAACTGAAGGAAGTCGCTGGAGGGAGTCGCTAAGCGTGGGGCCATGCCCGTTGATTCCATTTTGAGGAGGCGGGGTTTAATGGCGTTGCGTTTCCGTTTGCCTTTGTCGTATTGTGTGGGGTTCTTGATGCGGTGAATGGGTGGTGGAGGTACCGATGGTGGCATTTCGACTCGAAGCCGTCAGTATAAGTCGTGACCCGGGGCTTATATTCTCTAAAATGGTGCCGATGTACTAGATTTAATTCTGTAATAACGGTCCCATTTCTACGAAAATCCTGCGAATGGGTCTCGTCTGCGAGGCAATTTTGTCAAACGCTCCAAATCCCTTTGAGTATTTGGTTTCCATCGAGCAAGAATGAACCCGAGACGCAGAAAATAGAATATCTATTTTAAAATATCCGCCGACTCGCAAACATTCTGCGAAGATCAAACCGTTCGGAATTCAAACCCTGCCACGAAGTCTTTTTTTTTTTTATCCTATCTTACCTGTCGAGGAGAAATGATGAGAAGAAATCCGAAAATGGGAAAATGGACTGCGCTTATATCTTCCTCTCGATTGGCGTCAGTCCCTAAATCATGAAGTTCAAACTCAGTAACGTAAGGGGTCGTAATTTGCCTCGCTAACCCTACTGTACTTTTTTTGCGGTTATCAAGTTTTTTTTTTCTAATTTACATCCGCTCTTTTCTTGCGTACTGTTCATAAGTTTTCGATTTTCTCATTCTTTTATTTTCTCCTTTGGCTGAAACAGCACTTTAAAAAAGTCAAGTGGCAGCTGCTCCTGACCTTGGTTCCATGGATCGAGGTGGGGCTGGGGGGGACATTCCATTTTGATTTTCAACTCTTAAAGGAATTATTTCGTCTTTCAGAAAGAAAAAAGTATTCCCTTAAGGGGGTTATTCTGACAGAATTCCTTTATGCGGCGTTTTCCATCTTATGGTTATAGCATCTAATGGTTAAACAATTGGGACCGCACAATGGCATTCCATGAAACGATATTCTAATAAGCGGAGTCGACTGTGTATCTTCCAGTGTTCAGTACTCCAGGGAGGGGAGGGAGGAAGGGAGGTGGAGGGAGGAAGGGAGGAGGAGGGAGGAAGGGATGGAGGGCGGGTGGGCTCATTCATCAGACTCAGAGACAAGAGGAAACGTTGTGACCTTCGCAAAGCAGACGAGCATCCATCCGTCCACTAGTGCCTCCTCTGAGAGCCTGGCTTTTCATTCCCCGGTTTAGCGATGGTCCCGGGGGAAGGCCAGCAGTCGCACTCATCTCGACCAATCAGAGCTCAGTCTGCGTGCTCTATATGGATGGCTGTACCCGCAGTACTTAGCTCCCTTTCTAGAGATTGAACGGAATTCGGCGTGACTAGGTTATGTTAGATCAATTTTACATGGTCGCGTCGTCACAAATCCACAAAAATCTTGTTCCAGCAGAAATACCTGAAAGGATCATGAAAGAATGCATATGGACTGGAGCTGTACCGGTTAGGGCGTTGCGGTTACATTTCTCGGTAGGTATACTGTGGCTCTACACCGCGGTATACCAGTGATACCGGCGAGGAGCGTGGGGGCTGGTGGTTCAGTTACGAACTCCCAGAAAAACCCACGAAGAATGAGAAGAGTCTTTCTGTTGTGATTCGATGTCATTCGATTGAAAGCAGGGAGATCCATACGTTTCAATCCAAATGGATGAATTATGTGGGCTTGTTGCGGGAGAACGCAAACTATGGATCTCGGAATAAGGAAGCATCACGGAAGAGAAACCATCTCATCATCGTGCCCGGCCGCACGTTTCATATTGGTATCTCAGGCTCACCGAGCAGAGGGCTCAGCCAAGACACAAGTGCGCCCACAAATGACGGATCTCGGTCCTTGAGTCCGGATTATATACACTCCAGTGGCTTCCAGGAAGGCTTCGGTTTTCTCCGGTCGGTGGGAGATGAGGAGCATAGTTCCACGGTTTTCGTACCGTGGTGATAATACCGAAAAATGTAGAAGGGGTCGGTATGATTACTGATTATCTCGAGAACAGAATACCGCGGTATGATGAAAATACCGGTATACCGCAACGCCCTAGTACCGACGACCTCTTTTTTTTCCGATGGGCCGATGGCCTATTTAATCGCATACTAATAATAGGCTTATTTGGCAGCCCTGTGATACTTATTAGTGGCCTCAATACGATAGAGAGACCACGTTTAGATCTGTCCAGCCCGTCTGTCTGTCTATATGTCTGTCAGTGGTTTGTTTGTTACCTGTTGATGTTTTTTAAGAGCGTTCAACGACACCCCTCGCAAAAGCATAACATGAATGGAGATGCAATGATTTCCCGGTTCTTTGGCGCTATTTACCTACGCAGGTTCCTATACTCGGGTTGAAATAGAACCTGATCGATATATATTTTTTTCCGGGAGAGGTCGGCAGGAGTGTTCACGCGCTCACTTTGTTTTTGTTTGTTTGTTTTTATTTTTAGTTTTGCTCCTGCTTTGGGCATCGGCATCGGCAGCTTGCAACCCTGCCGATGGCCGATGGCGCCGATGGTTGCCGATACATCGGCACAGCCATAATATAGACTCTTTCCAGTATTCGCGACATGCCCTCGAGTATTCCCCGTGCTCTTGGGTATTCCAAGCCAGAACTGTTTGCATCGAATAATGACAGAATATATACTCAACCTAAAGCTCTCAGCTTTGTCTCTGCAAGTGAACGGCCCGCAGCATCCATTATCTCAAAGGCGACCGATCCCCGTAGCTTTCTGCCATTCCTTTGAACCCCCACGAGACGACATTTAGATCCTCTTCAATGATTCATCAATGATTCATCCCATCATGAGACACCGTTGGCCGCCTCATGAATCACTGAACGTCCATTTGTAATCGCTCGTTCCTCAAATATTCATCAGCCGTTGCAGGAAAGTAACGGAATTTTTTTTTTTAACTGAAATCATGCTTGATTTCTTTCTCTTCATTGGAAAACGCATTTCATACTTGGAAGTTTTAAAGCCATTTTCAGAATCGACGAATTGATTAACTACATCAGCGGTAATATAAGCCTAAACAGGAATTCATTCATCACAGGTTGATTTTGAACTGTCTTTCGGCTAAACCATCCTAAAAAAAAAAAGTTTTAAAGCTCTTCAAATTTTTTTTTTCTCTCCAATGCAATACCTGCGCCTGCATTTGGTTGCCCTGAAAATCAAGATGCGACGCAAAAATTGAAATGACATCATGCAGCTCACTTGTAATCAAGGCCGTAATTAGGAGGGGGTTCATGGGGTTCAAACCCCCCCCCCCCCCCCCCCCCCCCCCCACACCCGCCCCCCCCCCCCCCCCCCCCCCCCCCCCCCCCGAAATGAAATCCTAGATACGGTCCTGCTTGCAATGCTTGGACGGAACATGAACTTGTTTTGATATTTTCCTTAATACTCAGAATAAGAGAACAAATACATGTCTGGTAGCAAAAAGTAATATCTTTATTTGTAGCACTTTTATTAATAGAGTCGGCTGAAGCCAGAAGTGTCGCACTTTAGATGGGGTTCTTCAGAAGTTTCCTGTATTAGGGTTTCCCGAATGCATCGTAGAGATCTCCGGCTTGCTTGCTTGGCAGGTCAGGAAAGAAAATTCTCTCAGCACCCGTGGCAATATTGCTGGCTTCTCGCGATACTCAGGTTGAGGACCTTTGGGCTGCATTAATGGTCTATTAGTTACGAAATAGTGATAGTTACCATAATTATTGTTGCCCTGAAATTTATCCTAACTAAATACAACCATTTTCAAGATGGTCGATTGATGGCCCTTTGGCATGAGAATATCAGAGGGTCTTTCCTTCGTTTCCAGCGTTTTTCTCATGAACCCTCAACTGACCATGCCATCGAATCATATTTGCACGAGCTCGAACAGATTAACATATATTGGGTTTATCTTCCCTGCTCCTTTTTCAGCATTCTCAAAATGAAAAAATGAAATCTGCCGTATGAGAGTAAAGGAAGTACTGGTTGCTTCATGTGCGCTTTGCAAGCCATATCCCCTTCTTATAAGAAACTGCGAGCCTACCGCTAGCGTGCATTGTTGAGATAAATATCCTTTCGGAATTATATGCACATAAATTACCCTTTATCATAATGGGACAGGAGAGAATCGTGCGCGGGAAGACATAAAATGGAAAGGACATTGCCATTGCAAATCCCAACCAAATCTCAGCAATCCACTGTTAAGCAACAGAGGTGTTTGCAAACTTTCAGCACAGATTCAGCCGTTTTGGAATTGCGTGGCCATTGAAAAAAAAAAACAAAAGGGGAAAAGTGATCCGTTTCTGCCGAGGGAACTTTCCTTCTCCTTCAGGGCAGAGGTGGAAATCTTCACCCCGTAGAGATTTGTCTCGGTGGAAGGAATAAGGGTCTCGGGAAAAAAAAAAAACAGAAGTAGCGATTACTGAGTTAATACCAAAATGTTACTCTTCTCACCGGCCCATGACAGAGGTAAGATCTTGGTAAAAATTCGATAATACACATGTAAATGAGGAGATGACTCTTTTAATTGTTAATTACTATGGAATTAAGGGTTTCGTTTTTAAAATATCGCTTCACTAAAGGTGAAGTTGGGTGTTTTCAGTATGGTTTGCCGAGTTAAAAGTTCTCCAACCTATGGGAAGTCGTGCTATTAACATTTGGCATCGACATAACTTCAGGAGCAGATTTGACATGAGTTTAAAAATTTTTTATGGCAAACTGCAATAATTATTTAAGTGAAAATGAAAACCAGTGCGTAACTCTAGGGCATATGGGGCTGGTGAGACGCCCGCATCTTTCGCGAATGTCTCTCCTCTCCTCCCCCCTCCCTCTCCTCCCCCCTTCCCCCTCCCTCTCCTCTCCTCCCCCCTCCCTCTCCTCCCCTCCCCCCTCCCTCTCCTTCCCCTCCTCCCTTCTCCCCCTCCTCCCTCTCCTCCCGTCCCCTCACCCACTCACCCGCACACCTCATCCACCATCCCCCATACACCCACTTCTTCCTTCCCTTACGGAACGCTGAGCGCGAGATTTCATTCTCACTCGTTGACTCCTTTTTTGCCCAATCTGATCGCATTTGGACCATCTCCTATTGCCTCGTACTCGTTGATTCTCTGAAGCGACAGAAATGTCAGAGAATGAAGGTAACCCGAGAGTCGGACGTTGGCGGAGTAGCTCTCTCCCCATTCTTGTTCCTCTTGGCAATTACGTCATGTCCGACTTGGACATGTAATTTCCAGATCTCTCTCTTCATGTATGACTCACTAACCCTTCCGTTGCTTTCAGTCCGCCTTCCCGAGTCTATCGTCAGACAGCTTCGTAATTACCTTCCGGGTGGTTCATCTGCATGTGATTTGTTCGACGACGCAGTAGATTTAGAGGTGGACTCAAATTCGCGACTGCCGCAGAACAAGAGTTCGATTTCCAATTTTTTTTTCTCATGAAGAATCTGCTGCAATTTGCCATGGTCGGATTCCGTCGAGGGCTGAAGTCTGTCTCTTCCGCTATGTTTTATGGAAGGATAATATCCCATCCGAAGTCACGTGAAGGGGGCATGGCAGGTCGCTGCACGAAGTCCCATCGGCTGCAGAAATACACGGACACTTGCTGCGAAAATGCCTGAAGGTAGAAATGCGAGCCTGGAGACGTTTTGATATCGTTGGAGGGCATCGTCGAAAACAAGCTTCCGAAGAGCTGCGCCATGTCGATCTTGATCGTAGGCAGACCCCGAAATTAGACGCTATTTTTGCTTAGCTCGAAAATCGTTGAAGCTCACTGAAGCTACGCCCTCCGCACGCTTCGATGAATATTTCACTAATCTCCTCTCAGAGATCATTACGACGGCCCGGCGGCTCGGGGAAGACAGGACTCGAATAGGCGTATCACGGAGCATTATTCCGCCCTCACCTCCCCGCTATCATTGGATTTTTTTTCTTGCCTTGGGGAAGAAATGGGTCGATTCGACATGATTCGTATCCGGAATTCCTGCCACACTCTTCAGACTAATGGTCGGTTTTCCGAGACATTGACGGATGGTGCTAATCTGCGTCAGACTCCAATTAACCAAGCAATGAGAGAAACTTTATTCACATACCCTCATCTTCTCGTCCTGATGGGTTCCGAAGCTGTAATTGCACGGAATAGGACAATGAGGACTCTAGACGTTAAGGCGGTCGGGACGCATGGACCGCATGCGATCTGTTTCCCGCGAGATCCCATTAGGGTTCGTTAAGCCAATGCAGACCGCGTCGATTATTGCGTCTCCCCCTTCTTGTGTGTGGCTACTCGTTCCATTACGCGATGTGGCCTTTCTCTGCGGACGTGGGAGACTCCGGCTCCATTCGTTCTGGTTCATTCATCGGAGTATCGAGGGGTGGGCTTGGGGAGATGCGATTTCCGGCAGCGGTTCCTATCGGTGCGAGTGAAAAGCGAGAGAGAGATATCCATATTATATAAATATAGGGTATATATCCATATTATATAAATATAGGGTGAGCCGAGGTCCTTAAACGTCCTGGGCGATCAATGCTTCCCTTCATTTCGTTCCTCTCCTGAATCTCTTCTCGGGGTGATTCTGAAATATTCACGAGCAGCAAATTGCCCCCTTTCTCTTTCACATCACGAAGGACATTCCATACACGGGACCATGTGCCACTCGTCTCTCGGTTTCTCTGTCGTGGCGGAAGAATGGGCAATTTGGTTGCTCTCGCCTCGGAGAGGATGATGACATGAGGAAATGGTCGTGCCTGGGTCTTAAATTCCAGAAGTTATCGGAAGGAAAATGAGGTTTCCAGGACAAGTTAATAAAGAATGAGACTTTTAGGTTTCTTTTTGGGGGGTTATATGTATCCTTCCGTAGCAAACAAAAAGTAATCTCTTTGCAGAAAATAGAGTTTCCAAAAAAAAAAGACAAAAATCTGTTTATACTGCTTATATGCAGCATGAATGTTACAGACAAGAGTTGCCAGAATTTGTTTACATCGTCGGTAGGCTCATTCCGTTCTCGATAACTAAAGGCCACCTCGGCACAGCAGCATATCCTTTTGACCTTCTGGATCCACGGCTATCCGGAAGGGCAAGGACAAACACTGTAACCAAGCGACTGCACGACACGAAATTATGCAGGTCGATCGGGAGCATGCATTTTTCCCCATTACTAGTAAAACACGGAGGCGTCTGTCCTGATTTCTAAAATAAGGCTTATCCATGTCGAACCGTTCGACGTGGATAAGCCGATTTCTGGGAACCTTCTTGGACTTCGTGGGAGACGGATTCCCGTCGGTTTCGGTCGGCTTCTCTGCTCATAAACCTGGAAAATGAACGGATCGTTGTTCATCAATATGGAACTCCCGTGCACTCATTTTCCGGTTCCCTGAGTCTTTCTGCGAGGAGCTTTGTACAACTTGACATAAAGCAACGCGAGCTTTCATATGTTCCTTTGAATATCTCCTAATCGAGATGAGATCGTTTGGATCCCCGGCAGGTGTAGCCGACACGATGGCGGGGTTCCTCAGCAACCTGCAGCAGTACGTGACCAACAGCGTCGCCAGCTTGAATTTGAATCTGAGCCCGCGTCGATTCGGATCGAGCAACACGTCCACCCCCGGGAATCGGGCCCCCCCGCCGCCGCACGTGGCCGCAGCCCAGAAGGCGACCGAGCAGGCACAGCGGATCCGGTTCCTCCAGCAGCAGCAGCCGCCGCAGCCGGGGCAGAAGGTCCAGTTCAATCTGGGAGAGACGAAGGTGAACCTGGTGTCTCCGTTCAGCAAGGCGAGGAAGAATTCCATGTCCGCGTGCGGCAGGGATGCGACACAACAGCTGCAGAGGGAACTCCGGCGAACATCACTGGTCGACTTCCAGCGCTCCAATCACGCGTGAGCCCCCTCTCTCTTCGTGCCTCGAAAATGATCTAGAGGGGAAAGGGAAAAGAAGAAAAAAAAAACTGACGGGACGATGTGCATTGATCTCGAAGCTCTCACTAAATTGCTGCTCCTCCACGGAAGAAAACGTGACGTCTCTATCAGGTTTTAAAGGGGAAGATCTTTGAAAGGGATTTCTTTTTTTGTTGGAAACCTTCGGGGGTCCCAAAGGACATTCTGATTAACGGTACCCGATGCAAAGGAGGGAGGAGGTTGGATTTGGGGATGTTCGGCTTAGTCAGCTTCCCCGAGGTTTTTGAACTCCATCTCGTTTGAATAAAGAGCATCTCTCAATTCCCCAGCTCCCAACGCGAATTTCCGCAAGGAAAAGGCTGAGGGGGTTAGGGGGGTTTGGAGGGGGGGGGGGGGGTGGACCGAAAAGTCCTTCTTTGTTCGTCCGTAGATTATCTCTCATTCTTCTTCCTTCAAGTCCCACAAGGCAGGAGGAAAGCCCCTTTTCCAGGAATATTTCTTTTCTCACTCAATATTGATCGAAAGAAAAATTTTCTAGAGTGAAGCATGAGATTTGGAATGAATTGGGGAGATTCAGATCCCTCGCCTTTCTTGCCACCGTAACCTACTTTATCGGCAAAGGAGGGGATCATTGATTGGACGTGTGCAGGCCGAAGTGTGGACACGGTCGAGACAAAACCCGCCATCAATAAATGAGGGCACCCCTCCCTTCTGGATTTCTTTTTTTCTTCTCCCCCTACGTGCCATATAGGCGACAAAGGTGAGGGGTGCAGGAATGACAATCGTGGGTCCGTCATTTTGCGTGTCGAGGTATAGATTAGCAGGCACTTACCTTGCCACGTTTTGCTTAGAGAACTTGGCCGACATTTGCCGGCAGAACTTGGCAGCTGCCAGGTAATGAATACTGAACTCGCCGAAAATTGCCGACCGGATCCATTGTTTCGTCCGTCAAGGCGAGAAAACCCACGGACAGTAATAGATTACTTTCCCGTTAATTTCCTTCGACAAACATGGTCAAGGAGTGCAGTCTGTTTGGCAGCGTACTTCTTCAGTACGTTGCTAGGCGACTTCCTATTGGGTATAGTTTGGCCGCAAAAGAAACTCGGACCATTATCATCATCATTATCGTCATTATCCTCGCCTGTTTTCAATTACACGCCGGACAGTGGCGAGAGAAAGTACTGCAACACTTCAAAGATTCATCGAGAAAATAAAATAAAAGCTTTTGAGGAATTGCGCGAGCTGGATGAAATTCTTATGAGAGTTCGAAACGCTGTGTCATGAAATCCATGAGTTTCAAGGGCTTAGGATGAGAGCTTAGGATAAGGGCTTAGGATGAGAGTTTAGGATAAGGGCTTAGGATGGATCTGCTCGGAGATAACTCGTCTAACACTTTCAAGAAGGGAGAGACACCTACTAACAGCTCGAAAATAGTCCTCAAAGAAAGTTTCTTGACGAAATGTGGAACAAGAACTCCTAACGATGTGCAGAAGAATCGAGGAAAGTTTCCGGATCATGGGGCGAGGTGATAAGAGAGAAAACTTGCCGTGTGTCGGGTTGCGGCGGGATGGGCATCCCGATTGATCGGCGGCGAGGAAACGTTCGAGCATTTTTTATTATTTATTTATTATTTTTTTTTTAGATATTTTTTTAAATGCTTTCGGGGATGGCGTCAAGGCTTTGAGGCAAACACTCGACGGCAGCGTTGTTGAGAATTGGCTGGAGGAACGGAAAAACGGGATTGGCGTCGTCGGCGGAGCCGGACTCCGTTCGCTCGGCAAGTTTTCTCTGCGTCGTCTCATCCGATGGCCTTGAAACTTTCCCGGATTTTCCCGGATGTCATTAGAAATTGTTTTTTTCGAGATAGGAATATGATTAATCCAACGTCTCTAATCGCTTTCATGGCACTCTGCTATGAGCGGTGTATCAAATTTCTTACAGGTCGATGAACCTGCTGATCGATGAACCTGTTGCTGCTTTTAATTTTAATCATTGTATTTTGCACTACTTTCGCTCGCACAACTTGGTTACGTTGCACATGCAGTACATGTACATGCACATGCACATGCGCAAATGAGCGCACGTGTCCAAGTATCGATTAATTCGGTCTGAGTTAGCCGCATGGTTGTTTGGCATCAAATATTAATATGCGCTTATTTTAATGGCGCCTCTGAAACATTTCCCCATGCAGCTTGATAGCGATGTGCCTGAGGTGTCATCGAGGAAATAATAATCAACTGTTCGCGGGATCCCTTTGCGATCAAATTTGCATAAAATTTGCAAGGGAGAGGAGACGGCGGTCTCTGCAGGAATTCTCCGTCGATAATTTTTTTGCAGCCTTACCTGGAATCCGACCCCGCTGTGGGCCCGCTGTGGGCCCGCTGTGCAAAGCCCAGGGGACTTCATCGATGCGTTCAACGGGGTATTCTATCTATACAATGCTGTTTGCAGAGTCTCATTGCCCCTAATGCCTCTATGGGGATTAGCCTGCTTTGTGAACTTAAACATTTTTAGTCTTCTTTCTTTGAAGGGAAGAAACTTTATATTTGAAGTATATTATCACGTTGACGACCAGCCTATTTTTGCTTGTCCGCCGCGTGGGACCACGCGCATGGTCCC
Organism: Darwinula stevensoni; assembly: GCA_905338385.1. Classification (NCBI taxonomy): domain Eukaryota; kingdom Metazoa; phylum Arthropoda; class Ostracoda; order Podocopida; family Darwinulidae; genus Darwinula; species Darwinula stevensoni. The sequence goes on from CAJPEV010000484.1 coordinate 64,409, forward strand.
AGAAAACATTTTTCTTGNCCTGGCATCAGGACGCATTGTCGCCAACGTATTATTATTATTTTTTTTTTAGAAGAGAGCTTTGGAATTCCTTCGGAATAAAGACGGCACTTTCCGTGTTCGAAGAATATATTCGCGTTTTTTCTCATTTTCCGTGTAATCTCATTTTAGACATTCGATGTCATCAGTTATTTCCCCGACACTCGCCAAGAGACGTCGTTTCCTCGAGGGTTACCCTTAAGACTCGCCAAAGCGTGGGTGGTTCCAAATATAGGCGATCCGCTTTTGACCTATTTGTGGATCGTTACTTTAACGTTTCCACTCTCGCAGTTGCAGCGACATTCGGCTGCGGCTGTCGACATTCGGCCGTGGTTATCGACGTTCGGCCGTGGTTATCGACGTTCGGCTGGAGATTGATTGAGTTGGCTCACGATTCATGTTAATCTTTGGACGGAGAATATTCGAATGATATATTCATAATAGATGATGAGAAACTCATTACGCCCAGGCCACGAAGAATGAATGAGCCTTTATGAATGGATATTGCCCTGTTAAAGGTCAGGGGTTCGGCGTTGCACAATTGCTGGCACCTGGGAATTTTTTATTTCTTTTACTTTTAACTTTGTATCCTTTTTGGCTCGACGTCATAAATAGAAAAGAAAGTAGTTCGAAACTTGAAACGCCATTCAGATTCTCTGCAGTATTCACCTCTTCGTTCTCGATCCACTTCCCACCGTTAATTTCTCGGCTTTCTCGTTTGTTGAGAGCTTTTCCATCAAGCAGCAAAATCAGAGGCCATACAAAGACAAATGAGTCTCCGACAAGTTCAATTCAATCGACGGCACAATTCCCGGAAACCGACGGCGCAATTGTCATTCCCCCTCACAATAACCCTCCCGGCAATTCCTTGGAGGAAAATCCGTCTGTTTATTTTTTCCTCTAAATAAAACTTTTTTTCCGCTCTAATAAGAGCGGGAAAAATGTATGCGTATTTCCTTAATGACCCTCCGAACTCGTTAATGAGAAATGAGGTATGTTCTATATTCGCCTTCAACTCATCCGATGCCAGTATAAAGTCAATCTTTAAACAGTGAATTGTCCTGAGGAGGACTTCTCATTGATTTGATTAAAAAAGAAGCTAAGAAGCTCTTTCGTCGCCCCCCCCCCTCCCCCTTCCTCGGGGTGGGCCAATCACCAACCATGGAATTTCAGATGAAGCAGCACTGATGCGTTCAGTCGACCTTAGATAGCCTTCCCAGACCTGTGACAGCTGTCATAGTGGGGTAGGAGGGGGGGGAGGGGAGGGGGAGGGGGAATGCTGCTTTCATCCCTGCTCCGTATTCTCCTTTAATGGCCGGGAGAAGTTGGACGCGTCTTGAAAATTTGATGGCTTTTCTTGGGTGAGTGGGGCGGGATCGGCGGATTTCTTCAAGGTTTGGTTGCTACCTGCCGACGTGACGTGATGTCAGAGTGGGTAAGTGCTTTTGCACTTTTTTTGCTTTTGCTCTTCTGCACGTGCGAGTTAATGTGACCGGAAGGTAGAGATTTTCATACCTATGTGAGTGTCACGTTCAGAAATTGGTTTTTAAAATGGCGTGATTTGAACGACCGAGTCAGACTGAAGCTGGCTTGAAAATGGTGTCCCAGGCCGTCTGGGGACACTTCTCCGAGTCAATCTCATAAAGTGTCTAGTTTTTTCTCTCGCTTCCTTCCGATGCGACGATTGGCGACGATTGAATTTCAAATCGCCCAAGATCGAGTTTTCCTGCAGGGTTTTATCGTCGCATGTTCCCTCGAGATGAATTGCAATGCGATCCGCGAAACGCAATCCCGACTTTTAACAGTGCCCGTCACGAAGAAAATGGCTGGAAATGAATTATCTCGAAATTCGGGGCTTCATGGGCGAAAATTCCGGGAAGCCCCTTCAGCGGGGGGCAAAGAGGGGCAGGGGGGGGCAGGGGGTGGATGGAGTTCTTCATGAAGTTATCTTCCAGTCTTTGTCTCTCCCTCTCCCCTCATTTCCGCATTATTGACCTATCCGGACAAAAGATCTCGTGCTCTTGTCCTCCTCCATTCCTTTTTTTCCTTTCCTTCCGTTTTCCTTCCGTGAACGGTACAGAGGCAACTTTGTTCCCAAGGGACGCGTATAAAAAAATAACGGGATGTAATACCCTTCACGAGAGCTCGTCTCGAGCACGAACCTTGCTCTTATGGAAGGTTGTGATCGGTATTCCCATTCTGACAGGTGAAAGGGGTGGCTTTCCCGAAAGGCGAGGAAAGATTTTCGACGAGGGCATGACCTTTCGACATTTTGTGCATTGGTTGCTGGAGCACCCCGTGGAGAGGGGGGGAGGGGGGTCGCGTTGGTGCGTCGAATGGAGCCGACCGATTAGCTTGTCAGGGTTGGGGGGTCATTTTCTCCGAGTTATGAGGGGTATCAACTTTATTTATTCACGATGATGATCCCAAATTCCCTGAAGGTTTCGATCGCCAGATGTACTTTCTTGTGAGGTCGGGTCTTTGAGGAGGGGGGAAGGGAAGTGGGGCAGGGGGAGGGGGAGGGGGGGGGGGGGGATGCAGGTGCTCTCTCTTATGTAAGAGAGGGCCACACGAACGAGTCTAAACTCATTACGGGTTCTTCCGATTCCATGCTGTGCATAATTGAGAAGATCCGTGATTCCCATGTTGACATTTGAGGGCATAGAGGGCATTGAGGGCTGCCCCGCCCTCGATCATCCTAGGAGGGGTCTCTTATCCCTCCATTTTCTCTCTTCTTTTAGTATAGTCTGTCTTTCTAGGAACTCGAGAGGGAAGAGAGAAGCTGCTCTCTCCTTTTTTTGTTCAGAGGATAAAGAGGTCAATCTGTTGATGGGTCGACGGCGAAAAGAGCATTTCATCAGGCTTCGGTCGGTTGGGGAATAAAAGGAAATTTTAAGAGAAAAAAAAAGAGGAAAATAAGAGGCACGCAAGAGCCGAAGCGAATCTTAATGCCGAAGAGTCAAAGAGATGAAAGAGAGCGATATTGAACGTATCTGTGTGTTGCAGTCGTGTATTCCCTCACTTCGATTGACGCATGTCTCCATAGCAACCAGGAAATATCCGAATCGGATCGCACCTCAATTGGTCTCATTTCTCGAAGAACGCGGTCGTGTGCAACGCCACGGGAAAAAGCCGGGAGGTGAAACAAGGAAACACTTTCATGGGACTCGATATTGCCTTCATTCATTGGGTTTAATGACGAAGGGGAGAATTCCTTTCTCGATTCGGTCTCGGTTTAGATTTTCTTTGAATGGGTCGGAGCTCGGGATCGATGAGTTTGGTTTTCATCAGAGTCGAGTACTGCCGGGGGGATCGTTTCGCTGAATGGGAGTCTCTTTTTCGTCCCGATTTGAGCCGCAATCGCGAGGAAGCAACAGGTCGAGATGGACTGGAATGAAATCGAGATTCGGGGCTTGGCTGGTGCCTTGGGTGCGAATTTTTTCTTTTCAATTCCGGTATCGATCTCGAGTTCCTCCGAGGGCTCTTCTCGCTGCATGGGGCGCCACAATCACTTCGCTTCATTTTTCCTTTTTTTTTTAATTTTGTATTTTTTTTTTGGCAGGACGGCAGAAAGCGACGGGAAGTTCTTCGAGGGATTCTCCAGCCTGGCCAGGTCCCAGGAGCAGCGCCACGTGCAGGTCACGAAGCGCGTGGAGGAACTGCGGCAGAAGAGGGTCCGGGAGAACTCCGCCTCCGAGGGCGGCATCCAGCGGTCCTATCAGCTCTCGCCCAAAGAGGTGGGAATTTTTTCCCCCAAGTTTTTTTTTTTTTTTAGGATTCGAGTGGTTTCGTTTTGGAGCTCGGGTAGAGGAACGTTTCAATTTATTACATTTAATGTTGCTCCATATCGATGATTGGCATCGGACTCCCGTGCGACGTCTACCTCCGATTCAAGCATGCACGAATGAATTCACCATGTCATTCCCCTTTCCTCTTTTCATTTCCCCCTTTTCGCTCGGAAATAAAATCCAATTTCCGCAGGAGAGCGGCTCAAAAAGGATCGTTTCGACGGATTTCTCGAGAAATTTATCGAGTGCCATATTTTCCATTGCATTCTTACAGAAGGAACGACTGTACCAAGAAGTCCTCTACACGATCACGCACAAAGTGGGCCGTCACACGTCCAAGTACTCCCAGTACATCGAGGACCTGTACGAGTACGCCCAGGCTGCATTCGGAGTCGCCATGGAGGATCACCGTCGCCTCCTGGCTGCTGCCTCCGAGTCCAAGGTCAGGATTTCTCACGGTCCCTTGGTCCCTTGATCCAAGGTCTCTCGTTGGGGTTGGAAGCATGGGCCTTAGAGTTGACTTATGGGTGATTTATTGGCGCATGATAGCAGATAAAATGCAATATTTATTCGTATTTCTTTGTGAAATTTGATTTTTTTATTTTCTAAGCCTTATCGCCTTCCCAGTTGAAGACCATCACAAAAAATGCATTTTCATTTGCATTTACAGTTAACGACTGCAGTAACTTGAAACTAACCTATATCTTGTCAGTGAGCCCTATTCTATAAGACAAGTTGTTTTAAATGTTAAGCGAAAATTTTAAAATGCAATATCTCAAAGTTAGTTTTTTTAAGTTGTGATGGTCTTGAATTGGGAAGGCGATATGCATAATGAGGCTAAAAGAAAAGGGGGTACCATGAATTCCACACTGATTTCTGCAGATCGTCAGGTACGAGGATGACAACCCTTTTTTGCAAGGGATTTTGCAAGGACTGACCAAAATTAGCATGGTTTCTATTTCCGGTTTGATCGTGACGAATTCATTACACTCTGATGATAGACACGAAACATATTGAATTATTGGTATTTATGCTGGTATCGAACTTATAATAACGTGTAAACACGAAAGGCATTTCGAAGGCGACGCAGGGGAGAGACTGCCCGTACTTCTTGGAGTTCTTGCCCGTTCTTCCATTTGGAGGAACTGTCGTTGACGAAGATAAAATGGAGCAGTCTCCTCGGGAGAACATCTGCATTCGCATTTCGTTACGATCGAGTTTGGTGCAGCTGGGCCTTTTGAATATAGAGCACTGATGACGTCACCTCACGTGACGTCAACAGTGTTGCAGCTTCTTTGAAGGAAGACGTCTAATTGCGAATAAATTGTTTCAAAGTTTGTATTAGTGTATCGGGTATTCCCCAACGGGAACCAACTGGGTACCATGGGGTGTCGATGCCGAACATTGAAGTAATTGGGGGTAGCAAACTCATTTATTCGACAGCAGTCACCCGTGCTCGCCGAGTTGAGATTAAGAGGCATTGCTGATCTCGGGGGAACCTGCTGGCATACGGATCCAGCGTTGAGGAGAGTTAGTCAGTGGTACGAAGTTTTTCTGGTAAATCATCTTCCGTCCGATGCACTGCATGCAGACGCCGAGATGTGTCGGACGCTTTGACGCCTTCCTTCAAGAGAAATTCTAACGCTCCTGGATGAATTGTACCGAGTGGGGCAAGGTGTGGGGTATCTTCGTCGGATGAGAGTGCGTCCTGAGGCGACGTGATTATTGGCGTCAAACGGCCATTGTAGCCGCACCGGCCGACACGATGAGGAGCCTTGCCAGGTATCTTTTTTCTCGAGCCACTGTATGTATGCCCACTTCGGGTGGAAATAAGGAGCACGAATTAGTATCCAAACAAAATCTAGTAGATGCGTGTACACGGTCGGCTTGACGTCTTGACAGCTTACGGAATATGACGATCGCCCGCCGACACGCGATCCCTGTCGGTCGCCGAATAGCCAAACATCACTCTGGCCTTCTCGGGGCCCTCTCATCGACTCTGGCCCCAACGGGAAGAGTGAGATTAGATCAGGGTTCTCGCTTTTGACATTCGGCTGTCGATTGCCGAGACTGACGTGGAGAGTTTCAAGCGAATTCAGAGAATTCAAGTGTTTCGGTGCTTCATCCATTCATTCATGAAATGGCACCGGGTGGAGTGTCTTAGGGATTCAGGCCGCCTACGTCGCTTTCCCACTTTTGCTGTGCTCGCCCTTAATATGATTTTTTTTTTTCATCTAAGAGTGCATTGTTGGTGGATATTGCCTTCCTTCCGCCCTCCGGTCAGTTACGAGACCGAGAAAGGCGAGTAGCCGGTCATACACCAGCTACAATACAGTAGTCAATAACACCATCACAAAAACTAAAGAGTTGGCGCTCCGGAAATGAAAAGAAGTTCTACGGTTTCCCTCCCCCCGGTTCTCCTATTTCTTCCTCTTTTGATCCCCGTCATTTCTCGCCCTTGCGGGGTCTCCAGAGACTCCATCGAGCAGATGTGCGACAGGAGTCCCTGAGAGAGCCCAGCCCCTTCCATCATCCTGCCAGGCGAGAGAGCAATGAAATCCGTTGAAAATCCTCATGCTCTCAGCTCCGCATTCGTCACTATTATCTTCACGGCCGGAAAGCCGCGAGGCTCCTAATGACGAGAAATTTTAATTTTACATTTTTCTCTTTTTTTCCCCTTTCTCAGCCCCCGATCTTGGTGTTGAACGCGGTCGTGCTGGAAGCAGAAGGCCTTGAAGCGAAGGACCCAAACGGTTCGCTCCAGATCTCATTCTACTCGTTTCATCTGTATAATGCATTTTTTCTCATTGAAGAAATCTCATTATCGTACATTAAATGGAGGCGTATCACGATGGTTAAAATAACGGTGTTGCATGTTTCACCATGTCGACTGGAATCGTGCGGAATAAGAAATGCCGAATCAACGCAATATTTGTGGTCAGTGTTTGAATTTCATGACCGCAATTAACTTTCGGTGTCTGGGCAGAATTGTGATAATTTGTGATAATGTGATATTTTTTGCAATTGCCTCGTGACATGGTTGTCGCATATGGTTCGGTGGAATTAATGGAAACACTCTGTATAGCATGGTGTGGCATACCGCTCTGCCATACTGATACAATGTATCAGTGTATCAGTGATACATGCATTTTTATGTGAGCGTATGGAGACCCCATGACATTTCTGCAGGGCCTCGTAATCATCCCGAATCCGCTGGCTGTTGCATGATCGGTAATCTCCACCCGCCATCTATAATAATAATGGGAGGGATGAGCAAACGCAGCGGTAAAGTTAGAGGTAATAATATAAAAAAAAACCTTGGGGAAACGGATCGGGACTCGTACACATCACGCAAGTCTAAGCAATGAGGTCATTATCGATCTATCGGGAGCAGGGTGATGGTGTTGTTATTTAATGTCCGTATTGCATGTATGTATGTATGTGGAATACAGGATTCAGCGACCCTTATTGCATGCTGGGTATAATCCCGGGGGAAGCGTGCATCGGCAACGCCGGGACCCTGGATACCCCGCTGGATGTGTTGCAGGATTCACCCTGCTGGTCTAGGCCTAATTCGCCTGCGAGCCAAGGGATCGTCGCCGCTGTGTCGTCCATGGGTCGGTCACCTCCCTTCCCCCGTTTCCCGTGCGGGATCGAACATCCCATCGCCCTCGATCCTCCCGCCCGAGGGAGGATCGAGGATCCTCCCGCCCGAGTTTCTCGTGCGGAAGAGTGAGATGGTTCCTTGATTGTTTTCAATGAGTTTCTCCACTTTTTCCGATTTCGCTCGAGGCGTTTCCTCGAGAAGTTTGTAATGCAATACTATCGGAGAATTGAGGAACGTAGGGCTTAATCTAAGCAAGTTGATGGGATTTTTGATAACGTACGAAGATCCTCGCTTAATTATTTCTCTTTTCATCGATTTCTTTCCTATTTTTAGACATGCATTAGACACTTTGCAGGAAAGCGGTGGGATGTGAAAACTGACGATCGTTGAGTGTCGATATGTCTTACAGATTCACGTGTTATCATGAATATTATCGCTGGTAATAGGGTAGACAGTGGCGCAGCATGGTTTGGAACGGGGCGGGGCGGGGAGGGGCGGGGAGGGGTGGTGGGAGATAAGCATGTCACGACTATTCAATGTTTCATCTCTGGACGATACGTTATTCATTTCATTTTGTCATTCTGTGCGGAATGAAAGGAAGAAGGTACGGACTACTTCTTGAGCTGCACCTAATTCGGTACTCCGCATCTAGGTACTTTGATGAAATGAGAAATGAAAATGTGTCGTCTTTCTTTGGCAAAAAATGTGGGTAGGTCGAGGTCATGTCCCTTGGTCCCTTTTTTTTTCCCCTCATACCCGCGTCAGCTGTTGCTCTCATTACATAAATCTGGATTTTATCAGCCATGATGGAGCGTTGCAGGCTCCTCCTGGAAATTGCATGCAGGCCGGCTGATTGGCTTATCTGCTCATAACCGGCTCGTCTACCGCGTGAATAAGTGCTCCCAGCCTTCATTTCCTCGAAATTCACCTTAGACCCGATCTCGACTGACTTTCCAAATCGGGAACGTGGAATCTTGTTAGGAACGATGAGAGATGAGAATGATTTTTGTTTCCTGTTGCGTAATAATCGCCATTGACATGCTTTGGAACTGTTTCGCATTCAGAAACTCTGAAAAGTAAAAAATGATGGATTCCAAAGCTAAATTCGAACGAGTCACTTCATACTTCATACACATAGTGGTGATAGTTATAGTGGTAGCAGTAGTCGTTTTGGTAGTGGTAGTAATGGTAGTAGTAGTAGTAGTGGTAGTGGTAGTGGTAGTTGTAGAAGTAGTATGATAATATAGATAGTTCGCAGATGACACTTAATGCTATCATACATATTGGACATTTTTCTCGGATTGCAATAGATGATAGCGTTGATACCTTCGACCGCTTGGGTAGCAGGACGTCTGCACCCCCGTCTACCTCTTGAACCCCAATTCTCACGCTCGTCGAGCTACGACATCGGACATCTCCAAGACTTGGGTGCGCGTATCGATCCCCAACCCTGGCTGCGCCACTCGGAGGGAGCACGTAGAGCGGAATGATTCCTCCCCCTACTTCCTTCTAGTAATGTACCTGTCATTCATAGCCTCCTGGGATTAAGAGAAAAAGGAGGGTAACACGAGCAGACGACGTTATCTATGGGGTATTGCGGGCTGAATTTCTAATTGCCGGGAGGCACGAACACATGTGGGTGGAAGTAGTTCGTGACAGGAATCATTCCGTTCCCTACTGCAGCTCTTTAAAAGCGAAAATATTCCATATTAAAAAGAATATAAATTCTCAGCTCACCATGCTTTTAGTCGAATGTGTTATTCATACTCCTACTTGAAGCGCTTTAAGCAAGCAAGATAGCACTCACTCTTGGCACCGTATGAGAACGTTATCTGATGATAATTCCCCCCTTGACATGAATCCTTATACAGGGTGCCTTAAAACCGCTCCCACAAATTATCATCTGTCTCCAATTCTACTGGTAACGGAGGAATCACAAGTTTTTTTTATATGGTACGATCGGTAACTTTCTGTGAGTCGTGAGTTTATAGGCAATATCTCACTGGATAGGACCAAACTCATGTTGGAATGATAACTATTCATCTTTTTTCCCACCAATAAAAATAATATGATGGAATTTTCTTTCCCCTTTTTAACCCAAGTGTTCAATTCTTCGTTTCTGACTTAAAAGTTTGTCGCTGATTTCTGACTGTTCTCGCTCCAGATATTTCATGAGGTAACGGGATATTCCAACATTAATTCAATGCAGTGGAAGTTGTGGATCCGGCCATGTTCATATCCTTTTTTTCAGTTTCCTGCCTTGCAGTCGGAAAGAAAAAAAAAACTTTCGTTTCCCGTGTTTGGAATCGGCCGTCGATTCGCCTGCTGCTAGTTCTTCCACGTTTTTTTTTAAATATTCATTACTGTATCTCTTTTCCGCCAAACGAGTATCAGACTTTTTCGAAATGATCTTCAATTTTCTCTCGGCCTGCACAATGTATTTTTTTAAGTGACCATCAGAAGAAGCCGTCGGTGCTTACAGTGTGCTTAATTTTCGCGGGGGGAGAGGAAAAAAAACGGACAAGTGTTCGCCAACCCACATTAGAAGGGGGGAAAGAAGGAAATCCTCTCTTAATGATGGGCACCTGGTCAATAATGGTCACCTGGCCAATGATGGGCACCTGGCCAATGATGGTCATGCCGACCAAACTTATAACTCCCTTTTACTACTTCTCATCCTGGAAATGTCGCCAGTTTCGTCTATTCGCCATTTTTCTGGGCTAATTAATCAGCACATGATCCTTCTTGAAAATGGCATGCCCGATTGATCACGGCCAATCTATGTCACGAGAACAGCAAGAAATCCGCGACAATTTGGATGAAGAAGAGCAAGCATGGATTAAAAAAAAAAGCGAAGGATCCTCACATTAATCAGATTGTGACTGATCGAAAAATTCTCCCGAATTTGGTCTAAACAATTCGGCATAATTATCCCAACGTGAGCTAATAATATTCATTACTTCAAAATGTTGCATGTATGCAGATTGCTGGGAATGCACTGCACGTGTGCAAGATATGGTACTGCCTATAATCCGTAAATAAAATCGTTATGTCGATTGCTACCAGCGGAGTTGATAATTAGGGGAGCAGGTTTATTTATTTTTTTAAATAGAAAATCCGGGAATAACCCAGAAGTCTCATATCTGTTTCTACTTATCATCTGCTCGATAAAGCAGGAGCATTTTGCATGCAGGGTACGGTATTGGAAGCGAGCAGATTGGATGGGCTGTAATAAACAGTCACGCAACGAGACAAGTACGGCGCTCTCGCGTCCATGGTCCACCGCTGATAGAACGCATGATCCATTAAACAGGTTTCAGCGATCCGTATTGCATGCTGGGGATCCATCCGACGGGGGGGAGGGAGACCCCTCCGGCATCCCCCCGGGCCCCCACGGAAGCCATCAATGAGGGCAAGTTGGATTCACCCAAGTCGGAGGGAGAGAAGCCCGTTCGCAAGCACAGGTTCTCATATTCTCTTTTTTTTTCTGTTTCTGATAATAGAGTGAAGTTTTGATGGGGTATTCTCTCTTAATTAGAAGAGTTGTGTACTAGTGTACATATGTTTTTTTTTTATTATAGATGTTTTCACTTCTGTGTCCGTCTCCAAAATTCAGTTTCAGTTAGTTTCCACGCTTGCACAGTGTTTCGAATTCCTTCAACCTGTAGCAAAGTACCAGTATAGGCGGTTCTCTTTACCGTTACCTGAACACAATGTGAACAAATTAAATAAAAATATATAATAAAAAAAGTAATTTTCTTGCTCTTGTTTCAAATTTTTTTTGCTAGGATTTAAGTATATGCTTTCATGGTTGGCAAAGAAATGAGAGGAAACAAGACGAACGAGATAACCTCGTCTGAGAGACATCGCGTGCCGGCGATGAAGCAGGAAAAGCGACACGCGTCAACGACCCCACTCCCTTGTCGTTCCAGTTTCCGGTTGAGTTTCAAGCGGCGAACGGGAGCGGTGGAAGGCGGCGGGGGTCGGAGCGGGAAAGGGGGTGGGGCACCGGATTCCACGCCGCCGCCCACGCTGAACAACGCCGTGCCGGCTCGGTTCATCAGGGCGACCTCCGTCCGGTCCAAGACGCTCAACCCGAAGTGGAACGAGAAGTTTCGATTGTGAGTTTGGATTCGTGGAGGCTCCTTGGCTCTCGAGGGGGGCTGGCGTAATGAAGATGTAGGGAGGGAGGGAGGAGAGGTGACTTGCATTTGCTCTCATGATGTGTGGGGGATAATAAGCTTGCATAACCGTAACCATAACAGGCTTTTTTCATCTCTCTCGGGGAATCAAGTTTTCATGTCGTTCTTTTCTCTGCGATGTCACGAACCTTAACGTCATTCCGCGAAGGTATGATGGTTTTCCCTCGGTGCCATTCAGAGCCTTTGTCCCTCTCCCTCTTGGCAGACACGGTCGCGCATTATTCAGGAAAAGCAAAGATGAGGCCTCTGAGGCGATTGGCACAAAGTGTGCACGGTGCACGAAGGGCAGGATGCAAACAGAGTTTTGCGCCATGTGCGCCTCGTTGTTCATCGATTGAGCAAACGGAAATTGTTCGCCAGCCCTGCCTCTTCGATATGCGCAGGGCATATCACATGCGTGGAAAGTTATGGGGGATGAGTTCTCCGCCTCTAATATCCGGAGAGGATTTGTTCTGACAAATCCTGAAAAATATATAGTTCTGAATGATTGATGTGCTTCTAATTCGGAATGATGTTTTTTTCATTATTCGTTCTGAAAGTTCCTTTGGCTTCCCTTTCCCCTCAGCGACATCGACGACATCTCCACCGACCGGTTACACCTGGACATCTGGTAAGAACCTAAGCCCCCTCCACCCCCGCAGACCCACACAAACAAAGTGTAAAAAAAAAAAAATTTTAACGTGTCACAGGGACCACGACGACGAGACCTCGGTCCTCGAAGCCGTGAGCAGCCTGAACAAAGTGCGCGGCGTGAAGGGACTGGGGAGATTCTTCAAAGAGATCGCCCAATCCACTCGAGCCGGGAACAACGACGATTTCCTCGGATGCGTCAACATCACCCTCAAAGTAAGATCTTACGATATGGGCAATGACGAAATTAATTACTCCTCTTTCTCTCAATCTGCATAATGAACTCCCTCTTCCTAATCTCGGCGGAATTGATTGCAGAGCTGAAGTTTGAGGGGCTGAGCCTCGACTTAATTTGCCTCATGCATACGACATTTCATCCGCGAAATATCGAGTTATGAGGAATTACAGTACCTCGTAGTACGAGGGTAATTTGAGGAATCCTGGGATTTCCTATCTCTTGGGACATCAATATCTTAATGGGGATTATTTGTCCTGGAAGGTCATTAGAGGCCTCTCCTACGGAAGCCCTAGTCTCTAAGTAGTCTCGCTTTATGATTGATTCCCCGAAATGGTAATCGGGAGGAAGGGGATTTGAGGCGCTAATGTTGTAGGACTGAGCGAGAAAGAGATGCACCGAAACGTACCTACAATCGAAAGTCTACTAGGAGTGCTGAGTCCCCGCTGAATGTTTTTTTTTTTTAATTCTTGACACAAGGCATCGACGCGGGTGTTCTGATTTTATTAGTCATATGCATATTGAACATGTCCATGAATTTGTGATGCAATGCAAACTCACCTCGGTATCCAAAAAAAAAGAAGCGAAGTCCGCATAAGCCACACCGTGTTTTCCAATGCCTTCCACCCAAGCCATCATCCCCAAGTCTCTCCTTGTTCTTGGAGGCGAGATCCCACGCGATTCTTACTCTTTTTTGCACCGAAGGGTCTTAGGCCATCGGCGAAGGCTTCTTTCCTGATGTTACGCTTTTCCGCCTGCTATGGAGGAAGGAAATTTAACCTCGATGGGATTCGGTAGCTAAAAGGAAAATAAATGGGATCCACCATCCACTGATGGAATCTATTTTTGGAGAAGACATTGGAATTCCATAATTGGAGGATGCAGAGGTATTCCATTTCCCATCCTTTGTGGAGTGGCCTCTCCCCTGAGAAAACGAATCGGGTGTCTCGTGCTAATGTGATCGAAATGATACACGTACGACAAGGTCACCTTCGGGAAGCCTCACCGAAGGTCACCCCCTCGAAAGTAAAGGTCGTCCTTTGCTTCTCTGGGACGTAGGACCTGCCCTCGACGGGGATGGAGAATTGGTATTCATTGATGGGTCGAAGCAATCGGAGCAACGTGCAGGGGAGGATCAAGCTCCGATTGTGGCTCTCCACTCGAGAGGATCGGGGGCTGAGCGAGGAAGATCCCTGGACTGAAGTCACTCAGCATGCCCATCTCATCAGCATCTTCATCTCCCACGAACTGCGACTGCATGCAGTGAGTCTTTTGGGGTGTATGATGGAAGTTTCCGCTGCAGGGTGCATGGATTTTTATCGCATGTCGTGTTTCAAGAGAAACAGATGACGCGAGGGATTTATTATACATCAAAGCGAGTACAAGTTTTCTTTTCTTTCTTCCTGGTTTTGCACTCGAGAGTCCATATTCCAGGGCGTCGCGAGATGAGGAAGAAATGCATTGAAAGTTTTGAAAGTAAGTAGTAAAGTAAGTAGTAAATGCATTGAAAGTAAGTAGTAAGTAAGCTATCCAAACGGAAAACGATTGGTGTCTTTTAAAAATGCAATGGACTCTCTTGAATGCTTGCCTAGGACCGTTATTTTTCCCAGCTCAGAACAGGATATATTCCGAGGAAACGTCAGAGAACTCCTTTTCATTCATGGCTGGGCACAAACTTTATGGAGTAAACAGGAATCTCCTTCCCTCCCTACCTGTTGGAGATGGGAAATGTTTCCTCTCTCTCTCTCTTCGGGATTGATGAGCTCGTTCGCCGCTCCAACTTTTCCCTTCCCATGTGGGAAAGAGTGAAATTCCCTTCTCGTCTCTATTTCGCTCCTGCATTTATGAGCCCTTTGGAGTGAGAGCTCTCATTCTCGTTCCGATATATATAGTCTACATTTTTCTCCCCCCTGCTTCGATCATCCGGGATCGAGGCTGAAAACTTTTTTTGCCCCAATTTCTCGAGTAACCTCCACGGCCTCCAAAACGAGCTTGACTGAGGGGAAAGAGGAAATGGACCCGCACGTAACATGGCAAGATTGGCATCGAGCGAACATCAGTAATCGAATCGAGCCCGTAATTCCATCGACAGAAGAAAAAAAAGACGAATCCGAAATAGATGAACTTCGATCTCTCGTTCTTCTCAGGGGAACTCAGAGTCGTGGCCCGGCGACCTGTCGCAGGAGGCCCTGACGATCCTCCATCAGCACGCGATCCAAGGCGACATAACGGAGGTGCAGCAGGCGCTGTGTCAATGGGTGGCCCACGCCCGGAGGCACCTCTCCGCTCCCCTCAATTACAGCCTCCTTCATCAGCTGCTTATCGACCTCGACAGGCTCTGGGCCGAAGGGCTCAGCATCGAAGAGGTTTCTCGCTTTTCTTTTGGATTATCTCTGTTCTCGAGGCGCTATCACAGGGGGGGGGTCTTCCGCGAGCCTCAGCGAATTTAAAAGCTGGAATAGCTTTCTGATTTGCGGTGACAGAAACAAGACTTAGAAATCATGGACTCTGTCTCTCTCGCTTCCGTTTTATTGACAGTCTCGATTATCTTTCCATTCTTCGTGAAGAGAAGAGAAGAAAATATGAAGAAGCGAAGGATGGTCGTTCTCTTCGTTACCATTCGTGGAAAATGTAAAAATAAGAAAAATCTGTCTGGAGAAACGAAGTTTTATTTTCATAAAGTTTACTTTTGAAATCTCCTGAAAATGTCTAAATATCGTGTGCCATCCCGTTTGTGTACATATGAATGCTGAAAGTTTTTGTCATTACGAAATAGAGAAAGTAAATAAGGTAAAAAACGAAAGTTTTTTACCTTATTTAAAAAACGTCCTGAGACAGAAAAAATTGGCCGGAATCTTGAGCCCCTCATCCCCCAATCGAAGGGGAACGAGAGGGCACAGTCGACTGCGACTCAATCACTGCGACAAGAGTCGCCGGGATTGAGTCGCAGATGGGTCGGACAGAGTCGGGATCTCGTCGAGATTCCTTTCACTTTCAGTTTTTTTTATGTTAACCGGGAATTTCCGGGTTTGCAGGAGCAATTGTTGGCAGACACGTTCAACATCTTCGTGCAACACTGCACCGAAGCCATCCGAAAGATGAGGTACCACTTCCCATCCAACGATCGGGCTGCCCTTTCTCGCCTCGACTTTCTTCTCAGGTCTGTCTCGAATATTCCTTCATGTTATATTCACAGTGAGATCAGAATATATATTGGAGATTCCTTGCACCCTCTGGGAATCAATTTCCATGTAGCCTTATTTTCTTCATGATTACTTTTTTTTTGCCGGAACTCACCTTGAAAAACAGAAGAATATGAAATTTTTTTTTCGGAAGTGATGGGCATTTTTTTTGTTGTTTTCGTTGCAGATGCCTGGCCTTGGCCTGCGAGATGGAGGCGTTCAAGACGGTGTGCCCCTTCGAGCCGGACGTGAGGTCGGAGGTCTCCAGCGTCCTCAAGAAGGGGACGAGGGATTGGTGGGCGATCCGAGCGCTTAAAAGGGTTTACGTTTCGTTTCCGTGAGTCATGGGGAAATTGTGGGCAGGTATCGAATCTTGGATCGGGGCGAGGACGTGAACACTTCGTTGGACGAGGAAGAGGAGCTGGAGCGGATGAACGTGGTCGTGACGCTGTGCAACGCGGATCTGCTCGATGCCGTCCAGTGCTACCATCGGCTCTTCGATCAGTCTGTCTCTTTTAAGTCTTCGAGCGAGGGCCAATTACCATCTCATTTGAGGATGAGGTGGTAATTGGTACTTGTGGTTTGGTTCTCTATAGGAACCTGGAGCTGCAGTTTTTTCCTCTCGTCTATCGTCAACTGGAGAGGCTGGTGAGTCCCTGCTTTATTGCCCTCATGGAGAATCAATACCGTTTGAAGAGAGGAGAGAATCGGGGGAGCAATATTAGGCTTATATATTGGGCTGGGTCCTTCTAGGTCAATGACGACGCGGCGCAGCTCTTCGAGAAGATTCCCGTGAGTTTTTCTTCACTCTCTGCAGTCTGTGGGGCGGATAATGAAGCAGTGATGAAGGTCGATCGTTAAAGGCATGGGGACCATAAAAATGAAGATTAAAACTCTTTATTCCCTGTTCAAGCGGAGCCTTTCGACCAAAGTTTTTAATTTCCAATAATTGCCATACACTTATCGCAAAGTTTCCCTAATTGCAAGAGCCATCTTCGGCAATATTTCTTTAAAAGTCGCTCGAAGAAATAATCGAGCGGTGCTACCACTGACTCTTCGAAAGTCAGTGGAAACACCGTTTCTACTCCTCTTCATCACCGCGAGTAGAAGCCCCGAATGAGCGAAACCGATGACGATGCACAGTGCGAAGGAGACGTGCAGGGGACCCTGGAGGGACTGAGCGCGAGGATGTTGGCGACCGGCCAGTCGTCAGAGGCCCTGCCGGAGGCCCTCACCGTTTCGCCGTCGCTCTTCGATCTCTTCCTCTCCCTTCAGGAGTTCTACAAGTATGGGGCGTTGGTTGCTTTGTCCGGAGCGATTTCTCTTTTAATCGATGTCTGACGAATATTGAAAAAAAATTTCATACTGCATGCATAATTTAAATAGCTTACGAGGGTCGCTCGGAAAGTAATGCACAATCATTTTTTAAACGAAATGTATGCATGATAGGTCCGATTTAAGATTTTCTGCGTAAATGATGAACTTTCCCGCCTAAAATTTACAAGTTTGACAAATATCTGCTGGGCGACACAAGCAGGAGACACGTTCAAAATGACTGCTACACTGAAGGTGGGTGCAGAGAGCAGTAATTTAATTCCTCGGTTGGGAGGGTGTAAAGCCTGCGGAAATCCACTGCCATTGGAAAGTTTCTTGTGGTGATGCCTGCGTTGATGACAGCATTATTTGACGATGGGTGAGTCGCTTCACATCTGGAGAGACGAGGGTTAAAGACAAGGCGCGATCAGGACGACCCATCACTGGCGAGAGCATCAAGAAAGTGGTCGAACGATAGGCGTATCATCACTTGGGTGCTATGCGAATTGATGTTTCGGACCTGGCGCCTTTCGACTACAACCTCTTTGAACCCATGAGTGACGACCACAGGGGACATCACTTTCAGAATGATGAGGACGTGAAGATTACAGTTTGAAGGTGACTTCGTCACCTGGGCGAGAGCTTCTATAGGGATGGAATTCATGCCCTGGTAAAACGTTGGGAAAAGTGCATTACCTGTAATGGTGACGTCGAAAAATAGGTGGTTCATCGCAAAGCCCTGATGGACATTACTTGTTAATTTCATGTAATTATCTTCAATACGGAGTGAGAAAAAAATTAATGTGCATTACTTTCCGAGCGACCCTCGCACATTGTTCGCATAGACCAGTGGTTCCCGACCTGTGAGCCCACTGGTTGCCGTGGGTGTTGGAAATTTTTTTTTGCTTGGCTTATCGAGAGGGCTTGAGGTCCACAATGCTACTTAACTGGGGTATTCGAGGAAAGCTATACCAGGAAACCTCTTCTGAAGAGCTGCATGTGAAGTGCAACACCTCTCACTTCGGCGTACTCTCTAAATAAAAGTGTTTACCAGGAGTATGCAATGTGAGTCAATTTTGATCATAATTGACTCATATTACGTTTTCCTGGTATGCACTTTTATTGAGGGAATATCTATCAAGGAGGAACGTCGTGATCAATATCGTTGCTGCCATGAGGAAGGATATTGCTTTCTGCTACCAGATATATGTATATGTATATACCTTCTCTTATTCTGGGTATTTAAAAAATAAAAATAAAACAAGTTCGGGTCCTGTCTGAGCATTACAATTGAATTGCTTGAGGTCGCTTCAAAATTTGAGCCGCATCTTGATTTTCTGGGCAACCAGAGACAGGTACAGGAATTGCGTTGGAGTGAAAAAAAAATAAAAGAAAAGTTTGAATGCTTAGTTTAAACCTTTCACGAATGAGTCAAGTGCCGTTCCGAAGAGAAGGCTGAGAACCGCTGGTATTGATTATGTGGTGTAATATAGGAGGGGTGTTACCAAAAATAAATGGTTTTATTTATATCTCGGAAATTATACGGCATTGATTTAAAACTTAGGGCATATTATTTATTAATTTGTTGGTACTTGCAGGCGTACTTATGCCGTTATGTTAACATAGCTTCTAAATTGAGAAGGAAGAAAAAGTGTTGAAACTACTTTGTGTCGTTGGATTTCTTTTTGCTGAATGGAATTTCTGGCTCAGAAATTTGCAAAAGGCAAAAGTTGTTCGCAAAAAGGATTGCTAAAGTCGAAAAACAACACGATACACCTCAAGGGATTAAAAAAAAAAAGGGAAATGGCTCATCCACCAGATTAACTCCATCGGATTATCGTTTCTTTGTCTCACTGAAAGCTGCATCACTTCGAGTCGGATGAGTTTAAGGTAAAAAAAAAAAATAAATAAATAAATAAAATTAAAAAAGCGATGAAAGACGCCACGAAAGATTTTATCCGAGGAGGAAATTTTAAATCTCCCAAGACGATGGACTAGTCCCATAGAGAACGGCGATGATACTGTGATCCAGTACATGTTATTAAATAATTGCACCGTACTGTACGTCATTACACGCATAACTTTGATGCAAATAAATATTAAGTGCCATTAATTTTGGTACTCCCCTTGCATTTTGAATAGAATAAAATAAAATTCATTCTCCTTCTCTTTGGTCGGGCAAAAATCAATAACAATCGACTTCCCAGCACATTCCAAGCCTGTCTCCAAGCGCGTTTCTAAGCCAGAAGTCAGAAGGAGTTTTCCCGGTAACAATCGGTTACGTGTCTTACCTCGTGGTTATTTATTTCAGGTACGGGGAGCAGTTGCCGGATAAGAGACCTGAGTGTTCTAATGTCTGTTATACCTGGTTCGTTCCCCTCTTGGACCGATGGATGGCCATTGCCAAGTATCGGGTCAGTTCAGTTCCCTCTTGATCTCAAGAATCAATTGCAAATTTAAATTTACCGGGGTGTCTGCGTGGTTTAACGAAGGTGCTTCGCCGAGTGTTGAAGGCAGTGGAGAAGGAGACCGTCGCGACCGGCACGGAAGATGGAATGATCAAATATCACACTTCTGCTGTGGATGTCGTCACCGCTTTCGAACATGTCAGTTTCCTTTTTTTTTTAGTGGGCCTCCTTTCCTGAAAGGAAAAAGGCTACTTATGGTTCCGCCCTGTCCGTGTGTGTGTGTGTGTGTGTGTGTGTCTGTTAGAGCCGTACCGAGGGGGCTGCGAGCGGGGCACCCGCACAGGGCGCCGATTGTCTGCCAAATCGCTACAAAAAATGAATTAAACTATTTAAAAATTGCAAATTATCCTGAATGTAACTAAATTAAACATAGAAATTAATATGTAATGTATTGTTGGTGCTGGGGAAGCTGGAGAGTTATAGAGGGGGGAAGGGGGCCGCTGGACAGGGCGTCAAATATCCTCAGTGCGGTGTCTGTGTGTCCACACTTGTCAGACGTGTCAGACGATAATTAAGAAAATATTGGCCTGGTCACTGCAGAAATTGGCGAACAGATGGATACAGAGAAGACAGGCTGAGTTCGTTTTGCGGCGAATTTGCACTGAAATTGTCATTTCGTTGCGAATTTTGGCTTTGAAATTCGGTCACCGCGGAGAAGGCATGAATGCCCTTAAGGACCACGATGCGCATGCGCATGCGACCCAGGCCCAGGGCGCCGTGTCAGCAATCAGATCCGTCAGTTCTCGACCAGCCTTCGTGGCGGATGGATCCAACCACGCACAGCCCTCCATCCTCCCATCGTTTCTTGGGCACCGTTGGTCTGTTTCCTAGAAATTCGTGATGGTCGAGGATCGTAAAGAGTCGGCATTTTGTTTAATTAGGCGGTCCCCTTAACTGAAAGGAGGCCCACAACTGGACCTGGCTTGCCCAACTTGCTAAATTCTGCGTTTATGAAGTGCTTTTTCATTCCTTACGTGGGAATTCTCTTTTCCTGCAGGTGAAAAGCTTCTGGAAGCTCCTGTACTGGTCCGATGTGTCCACTTCCTCTGCCTTTCTCTCGAAAGTCGTCGACGTGAGTTCCCGATGGGTTTCTAGTCTTTTTTTTAAGGAGTACTTAACGAGTACTGCTAGGTTTAGGAGTACTTGGGCCGCTTTGACAGAGACTGATGGTTTGCAGGTTTTGACGTGCGGGGCCATATTGTATGCCGACTGCGTCCAGCACCGACTTTATCATCAGCTTTCCACCAACCGAGTCGTGGATCCATCCGAAAAGGTGTGCAAATTTTTTTTGCTTTCTCTTTTTCATCTGTTTCAAATGTGAGAATTTCAGGAGTGGAAAAGAATCCAGGGC
Source organism: Darwinula stevensoni (assembly GCA_905338385.1). Lineage (NCBI taxonomy): Eukaryota > Metazoa > Arthropoda > Ostracoda > Podocopida > Darwinulidae > Darwinula > Darwinula stevensoni. The sequence continues at coordinate 85,222 of CAJPEV010000484.1, forward strand.
TTGAGTGTAAAAATATACCAGGGTGTCAAGAGGAGCCGTGAATCAACATTGATTCAACGTTGGTTCAACGTTCAGATGTTGAATCAACATTGTATCAATGTTGTTTCAATGTTTTAAGCTACAAGGGTTATATAATAAGTATACTACATAACAAGTTAGGGAAGATATTTTCTGATCCTTCGGGGGAATTCTGGAAACTTGATGAATTTACAGTGGATCTTGCACCTGCGAAACATTGTCCATGTTGCAGATCTGCATCGCTTTGAACGATCTGGACCACGTGCACCGGTCGTGGGAGTCGGCCTTGCACGACCTCGACCTGGAGTCGTCCGAGCCCCTGAGTCAGTTCATGGTGGAGTCCGAGTCCCAGTTCTCGCAGCGGTTCGGGCTCATCCTCCAGAACATCATCGAAAAGGTTCCACGGCTCGTTTGTGTCTCGATTGCGAATTTGTGCCGGGTTCGCTGTTGGCCAAAGGGATAGGAAGACAAAACCGTGAAAACGTGGAAAAGGTGTTAGATATGAGATATAAAAAGGCAGTTATGAGAAGAGGCAATTCTCTATGGTGCTCACCGAGATTCAATGTGTCATGAGCAGTCAGAAACACGAAATCTGCATTTTATTGTAAACTATAAGATATGTAAGGTGTAATTTAAGAATTCGTGGTAGAGCTGCAGCTAACGATTCATTAGTTTGATTCATTTTTAAAGAGTAATGGATTGGTAGGAGCAATCTGAGGGTATTTTTTTAGAGCTGGGAATCCTCTCGATTGGAAGTGGGACTCCATGGAGAGCGATCAGGATAACGCAATCAATTCATTAATCGATTAATCACCACCTCACGCAGTGACCGCGCGGTACGACCGCGAACAAGGCACAATGCTCTGGAAAACAAAACCCGGAAACCTGCGCCAAGAATCCGAAGAGGGCCTTCTCCCAATGAAAGGCGAAGGAAATTTCGGAAAATGTTTGAAAATTTTGGAAAAAATCACCAAAGACAACTCTGCATGTCGCAAAAGACTTTTAGGCAACCTGCGACCGTCACGATGAGGATTGCAACCCTTGCCGACATTCTGTAAGACGATCCGCCGTTCTCATTTTGAGGTCCAAACGAATTTTGGAGCGGTTTGTACTAGCTGGAAACATTTATCCAGTTGCTCTTTAAAGGAAACTGATATTCAAACGATTCGAAAAATTGCAGAAGAAGCGCTCTTCTAGCAGCAAGTAGCAAGGTATAAAGTATAAGATAAGTTTATGTGTATATTGGCCATTTTTTATGGCCAAAGTTATGGCCATGATTTCCGTATATCTGCTGCATCTCGGACGGGGGCTCGTCCGCTATGCGACGATCGGTACAAAATGCATCAAGATGGGAAAGGCTTGGGTTTGCCGAGAGGACCTCTGTCGGTGTTGGCAGATTTTTTTTTTTTTTTTACAGAGATTTCCTTTCCGATTCGAAGGGGAAAATGTTAATGGGGAGACGGAAATCTCAGGAGTAAAAAAAAAAAAAAAAACTCGGAAACTCGAGCTGCACTTTCATGATTGCGCCATTGGTGTGTTTGTCACTGTCGTTTTTTTTAATTTTTAATGCAAGGCCACTTGTTAAATATTTTAAAGACCTGAGGTGCTTGAGGAATGTACAACTAAGGAAAGTGTAAACATATGTCTGCCACATTGAATCATTTATGATTATGGATGTGCCGATTATCGCGATAGGGAAATATCGATCGATATCGTTCTTATAGCCGATATGTCAGCGTTAGTTCTCGTCTCAGCGTCACCCCCGAGCCATTTAGCCCAGTCAGAGGGAGGAGACGGGAGGAGACGGGAGGAGACAGGAGGAGACAGGAGGAGACAGGAGGTGTCATCCTTTGACACTCTTTTGCTATTGTGAGGTATTTATATGAAATGGCTGAGGTGTCATCCACCTCGATGGCGTCGCCTCGTGGCTCAGAGGACCGATGTCCCCGGTCTTTTTTCCCGGAAAATGGCGAGGATCGTGAGCATTTCTCAACGTCGTGTTCACGTGCGAATCGCGCTTCTTTCGCTGCGGGTGGGCTCAATAGCGATGAGCGATTCCGATTATGGCCTGAGGGATGGACGATGTGACGATATCGGTCTGTTTGGTCGGCGAAATCGATCCATTTAGAACCCAAGCCGCCTGGGCCTCGTGTCTGTTATTAATCCTGTCTCTGGACTGGTTGTGAAGACTATATCTGTTGATGGTGATCGGGTTTCTTACTGGAAAACCTATGCCTGAGTCGGATTTTCTCTTCAAGAACCTCGTAAAAAAAACGGAAGTGGTTACCTGCTTTCCTTTGAGAATCCTCAGAAATTCCAATTAAAAACCTTTTTCTTAAATCCCTGACCTCGTGGACAATCTTTTTTTTTTCTTCTTAAAAGGCTTCTTCAAAGCATGTGAAATTATTTTCGGCGAAATCAGAACTTCCGCTTCGGCAAGATTGAACTTAGCTTAAAGGCAACCCCCGACTCCTCCCTTCGTTTCCTTGTTTTTCCTCGATCAACCCGGCTTCCCGAGGACTTCATCCGATTTAGACATGAAATTCATTTCCTCTCCTTAATGCCCTTGATTCCGACCGACCCGAGACAATGAAAACGCCGACTCTCCACGTTCCCAGCTGCGACCCGGCCTGGGCAAGAAGATGTTCCACCTGGCATGGTCCCCCGACTCCCTGCCCGCGTCCGAGGCCCTCTACCCGCTGCTGCAATACTTGGACGCCCAACTCACGTGCCTGATACACAAGTTGCTGAAGAGGAGTTCCCTTCGGGTTCTGTCGGCGCTGTGGGACGTGGTTCTGCTCGAACTCACGACTCAGAGCTTTTCCGAGGACCTGCCGGCCTCTCAGGTCTTCATACTATTAAAATAATATTAATATCGATTAATATAAAAATAATCATTGCATGATGATATTGGTTTCATCATCTGTTAAGGTGGAGAACGTGACGGGCTTCCATCGGCGATTATACGACGCCCTGGTCCTTTTGAGGGGATATTTCTCGGCCGGGGGCCTGGGCCTCTCCGAGGCGGAGCTGAAAAGCCCCCGATACTTCGAGACCGAAAAGCTTCTTCAGCTTCAGACGGCCACGACGGAGAACCTGCTCGATCAATGGTACCGGGATCGACTGACCGAGCAGGAGAAGATGGAGACGACGCCCTATGGGATCCTGTACGTCCGAGCCTATTTCCATCACGACAGTCTCACCGTGGAAGTGATAAGGGCGAGGGACATCATCCCGCTGGATCCAAACGGTTTGCTCTATTTTTTTATTTTTTTTGTTTATGTTGTTGCGGTGTGTCCCTGCAGTTGGATTTTCCATCACGAGATAATGAAATTCCAATGCATGATTTAAAATAGGGCTGTGCCGATGTATCGGCTATCACCGGTATCGGCCGCCGGTGTTGCACTATCGGCGTCATCGGCCATCGGCCGGTTTGCAAGCTGCCGATGCCGATGTCTATAAAAGAGAGGCAAAACATATAGGCAAAACCTAAGAAAAAAAGTGAAAGTGTGAACCCGAAAATATCAATCGGATTATGTTTCAGCCCTATTCTAGGAACTGGCGAAGGAAAATAGCGGTAAAGAGCGGGAAATCATAGCCCCTCCTTTTATGCAATGCATTTGCTAGAGATACGTCATTAAGCGGTCTTAACAGCAGCAGCAGGTAGCAAGCTAACCGCTGACGGACCCAGACTGACAGTACTAAACATGGTCTCTATCGTTTTTAAGGGAGAAGTATCACTTGGTTTCCTAATATGCCTATATGAATTAGTATGCAATTTCATGTTATTTCTCAATTTTCAGACAACAATCGGCACCGGCCGATGGTAATGAAATGAAAATCGGCCATCGGTACAGCCCTAATTTAAAATTATATTTGTTTTTTAGCGTGGCCTTACTTTGTAGAATTTTAATATTATTTCTTACATGCTCATGTACCGAGGATAAACTGAAAAACGAGGAAATGATCAACCCTTTAAGGGGGGGGCATAGTACGGTGTATATTGATTCGGGGACGGCAGAGGTCCTTTAAAAACTCTGTTATCGTTGGAAGGAAGGTTGAAGTTCATGCTTATGGGGTAGAGAGCGTAAGGAGTCAACTTTTGGAGTCATCTGTCTGGGGTCGGTATGGCATGTCTCTCTTGCTCCTGGCCCAACCTATCCTTTTTGGGTCTCTCTTGCCTGAGGATGAGTCTTTACGATCTCCCTAGGTCCATGCGGCATACTGCCCTGTAGATGAAGAACTCTCAGGGCATGAAATAAGCATGCCCTCCCTTCCAGATGGGGATAGAGTGTTTATTTACCGGCTACAGGAAGAAGTGACTCCGAAGGTGACTTTAAAGTTTAAAAAAAGGGTGAACTTTATTGTCGCATCGCGCAGTGAAACCCAAAATAAAAAATTGAGCACTCTCAATAAAATGCATATACTCGACTACGCACGCGCACGTGCCTGCCTCCCGCGCAACCCGGACGTGACCCGAGAGACTGACTCCATCCTGTTGGGTTGCCTTTCCGAGTGTTCCACCCTCTTTTCGACTTCGGTTTTCCTATGGCGCTTCCGTCCCTTCGCAAACCAGAATCCGAAAGTTTTGAGATGACTTTTCCTAACCCACCCCCAGGTAAATTCCAAGAGAGAAAGTATTTTTCGCACACCCTGAACAAGCGTCAGACATGCTCCACACAGGGTGCAATGAAAAATGGGCCTTTTCCTAAAGAGATATGAAAGGCGGCCGAAAGGGGAACCCGAAGTTTTATGGCGAGTGCTAATTAACAAAACTCATTAGTTACTCCCACCCAGATGGCCATCGGAGATGTTTGGACGAGGGACATTCACCCTAGATTGCTTCGCCAGTGATAAATCAAATTGTTTCTTCTCATAAAATAAATAAATAAAACAGGACGGAAAGAGCTTGAACATGAAAGCATCATGAAAGCAACATGAAAGTATTTTGAGTCGATCAGCATGCACTACGGACAGGCGATTGTTCCATGTATGTAATTTTGCATGAAATTTGACTGACAGGGTTGAAATTCCGATCTCTATTATACTATTACTACACACGAGAGAACCAAGTATGAAAAAAAGCCAGTCTTTCTATGTCATAATAGTACGATCATGAGATATTTCTTCAAAATACATTCGACCGTTATTGGGGGGATAAGGATTTGGGAATGCTGGCGTTATGAACGCATTTCCTGCATGTCCTTATAGTCGATATCCTGAATCCTTGTGCACGCGGTAGACTCTCAAAGAGTGAAAGGGTTCATAAGATGAGTGTCACTGCCGATGATGACAAATGAGAGCAATTTTGTTGACGAAGGGGAATTTTTGTTTGACAAATGCCCGAGCTTTAATGGCCTGTCCTCACACCCCTCTTTCCTTCAAATTTCATTTTTGGAGTCTTCTATCAACTCGGTTGACAAGTGCTAATCCCTTTTATGGCGGTCCTCCGGCGATCAGGCAATGCCGCTGCACAAGGATTCAGGATACAGACTCTACCCCTTTCTATAGCCTTGTTTCGACTAGGCAGTCTCCAAGGTATTCGGTCTCCTTGGGAATGAGTCATTAATCAAATATGTTCATTAACCTGAGTGTTTCTGGCCCAAGGGGGAACCTTCCTCCCCTTGCTACGAGCCTTCAGGGCATTTAACATCAAGGGACATTTCGACTCATTCCAAGGATTCAGCATGGATGTGTGACGGATGATGGCATTGAGGGGCACGACTGAATGTCCCGGGTTCGGTGGTGTAGTGGTAGCACACCAATCACGAGGCCCGGGTTCAATTCCCGGCCGTTACTGGGCTTCTTTCGGCCTCTCATGTCATTCCGTCTCCACTTTTCCCCACCGTAACAGATGGAAGCACGTTATTTCCTGCGTAATGCTAGACCGGGATTCCGCAGAGTGTGTGGATTCGAAGGGGTCGAGGAGAGCCAAAAACGGAGTGGCTGCTGGCGAGTTACCGCTGGCACGATTGCAATCCCACACTTTCTTGGAAGTTTTCTTTCAAGTCCAATATTTTGTTGTGGACGTTTCGGTCTTCTTTTTTTCGTAGCTCATCAACGAGCCGTTTGTATGCCTTCCTATTTCTCAAAGTTCCATCGAGAAGCGCTTGAATATTTAAGTCTTTGAACAGGAGAAATGCTTTCACGTCCTTTTCACACACCCCCAGATAGAGGGTGAAAGAAGCACTACTGGCCACACCTCACACCAAGGAATGCGGCCTGACCTGTTTCGACCGGCTCGAAACCCAGGTTTGTCACCAAGGAAATTGCCTGGGCTTGGTGACAACGCCTGGGGAAAAATGCACCCTTGGTAGGGCAAAAGGGGTGCGTTTCGACTACACCAAGGATTCCCTTTCCTTGGTGTACTCCAAGGAAAAGACCCCAGTCGAAACAAGGCTTATGAGGGGTAGGAAGTCGACGAGTTCTATCCCCCTTGCCCTCACCCGGGAGAGAGGCCAATCGGGTGAGAAAGAATGCTCCAGGGGAGGCACCTGTGTGTGGAACGGGTCAAGTATGACCTAAACCAGGGGTGCACAGCATTTGACCCGCGGGCCGCATGCGGCCGGCCCTTGCTCCCGGCCGGCCGTGACTCGTGGCGTTGCTACTATGGCTCCTACCCTATTGGCTACAGCTACGGTCAGCCAAACTGCGGCCCGCGGTATGTGAGTAAAAATCGCAAATGGCCCTCACAGACTTTTGAGTTGTGCACCCCTGACCTAGACTCTCCCGACCATGCTCGCTCCATCTCCTGTTCTCCCCGCAATGGTCCATTCTCATTCACTCATAACGGCATCATGAAAATCGGTTGCCCTTGCTTCCCTAATGTTGCCAGCCTCCAGAAATTGCTCCAGAAATTCCTCTGCATGACTTACGTATATTAATCCTGCTCTCTGGAACATTGATCCTCCCGTTGTGTGACAATGGCCCCGCCTTAATTCCAATCTACTTTTGACGATCAGTTCTCATGTCGAGATCAAATTAGTTTTGGTTTTATTTATTATTGTTTTTTATTATTACCGGATTTGATATCGAAGACCCATTTCAGGTCACTTGCCTCGTGAAAATAGCGTCGCCACAACCGCAGTTTGCTGTTCTTAAATTATTCTCTGTACGAGAACGAACCGTGACGACTTCCATAATTTTCGTAGGGTTTAGCGACCCGTTTGTGCAACTGGAGCTGCTGCCGGAGCGGGTGTTCCCCCACTGCCGAATGCAACAGACGCAAGTCCAGAAACGGACTCTCAACCCGGAGTTCGACGAGTACTTCGAATTGTGAGTGGGGGGGGGGGGGATGCCCGTGGGAAATCGATTTCGAGGACAATGGGATGTTGTTAAGGGTTGCACTTCACATTCAATTCATCATGGAACGCGCTCCTCCTGCGCGAATTCATTAAGAAGTTTTTACGTTTTAGAACTCATTAGGAAGTTTTTACGTCTTAGAACTTTATAGATATATTTTAGCATTTAATTTTTGGAAATCGATGCGAGGAATGACCTGGCTCCCGGAAAAAAAAAACTAGAAGCACAAATAATTCCGAATCGGCGTCAATAATAAGTCCCATTTCACGGCAGCTCCGTGAGGAAGGAGCAGTGCCGATGCCCGAACGGGATGATCCTGTTCACGGTGATGGACCACGACGTGCTGACGGCGAACGACTTCGCCGGGGAGGCGCTGCTGCCCCTGTCCCTCATCCCTGGCTCGGGCTCGGCCTCCACCGTCGACAACTTCCACGGGCTCAAGCCCTTCGACCTCCCCCTCTCCTTCGTCTCGAGCAGCAAAGGTCCTTTTTTTTTTCTTTTTTTTTTAGCAAGCTTTTGAAGGAAAATGAGGCGTATGCGATCGGGTGGGTGTCAGAGAGAAGTTTGGTTAAAGTACTAACTTCAGGCTTCACTGAATTTTTATCATAACTCGTGGATGAATGGCTAAAATGAAAACTGGTCCGTCTACAAAAAAAATTCGTTTTTCAAGCTCAGAAGGAATGAGCGAAGAGTCTGTGGACCGATCTCTCAAAGACGAAGTGGCACATGTAGATGGAAAAAATTTGACTTAGGGAAATCCAACAAAACTTCAATCTTTTTTGTAGAGGCCAGTTTTCCATTTCAGCCCTTCATATTGAAGGGCTGAAATGGAAATATAATATAATATATGAACTCGACATGTTTTCTCATGGGAAAAATTAATCCAATCTCATCTCAACAAAGCACAAAACAATTTTGAAAGTCGGAAACCCTCATTCACGAGCATAGAACGGTGTCAGTCGCTTTATTTCCCTGATTTTAATCTCTTACGGCGCAAATGAAATTGCACCCGCTCGCTTTTATTGTCGGCTTCCGCCGGGTTTCATTTCGGTTTGTCGTGATATGAAGCCATTAATTGAAGATTGACGAACCTTAACCTTTGTGCTGGTTGATTTATAGATTGCTTATGTCACGAACCAACTAAATTTTGAGGAATTTTGGCTTCGAGGCAATAATTTAATACTTGAATCGGAACAACGAAACGCCTTTACCCGGTAGGAATGCCGATTACATAATACCCAGCGGATAAGGACGAATCGCGACTTCAAAACATTTCCTATTTCGGACCCTTCGTTTTCTTATGTAGACCATTTCCCTCCTCTATCATCAGATTCCATTCTGCTGAAAGCCCTGGAGCAGAGATCTTTGGACAGATCGGCTCAAGAGTTCGTGAAGAGGCAGAAAGCGAGGATGGAAACGACGGGGAATACATGGAACTGACAGGGAAGAGAAGAAAAAGAAGTATTTTACCTCTATTTCTCTGGAATCCCGATCCTAAAATGCAGGGACCAGCCGGTTTTGTTTGTTTGTTGATGTATCGCTTTTGGCATGTACAGCACCGTTTTGGCCCTGTCCTTTCGCTTTATATGATCTTCTTCTTGAATAAAAAGCGTTTTCATTCTCCATTTCCGGCGGTTATTTATTTTAAAGACGGGACTCGAGAATGGATTTCCGAGCGAATTAAGAGCTTCAAGGTCTCGTGTCGTGACAATTGAAGCAATTGAGGGAATTGAAACCCGGTCAGACGACGACTCCCTTCGATGCTCGAATTGGAAGACAGGGAACTTCACGTCTCATTTCGTTTCCTTTCGGATACGCGTACCACAGAAAAAAACAAAAAAATAATAAAAAAACAAAAACAATGAATGAAAATAAGGAAGAAATGTAGGCAAATTGAGGCCTGGAACCAGTGGCGAGCAACCCGGATCACTATATTTGGCCCTACCAAAATAGGAGACAAATTTTCGCCTTTAGCTAAATCACGGGGCGAAAAATTTTTAGAGACGGAAGTACTGAAAATATCACAATCAACAAGGATAAACGGAATGGAGAGGCAAAGGCGAAACAAATCTGGGGGGAAAAAATCTGAATAAGCGATCGTTCTTTCCTCGTGCCATGCACGTGATAGAAACAGATGCTTGAAGGTGAAGGACATGAGAAGGACATGAGAAGGACATGACAGAATTCTGGTATCGGTAGTTTTCGGATGGGAAGCGCGAATTTCCAATTTGATAAGCGTAGCTTATGCAACTTAGGCGCATTTCTGCGCGTCTTCCGGGTCCCTTTGATGCGTAGAAAGCCGGTGATCCTGCGTACCCGGAAAGGGAAGGGACTCGGGGGAGGGGGGGGAGTCGAAGGAGTCATATTGATAAGAGTCCGAAGATCTTTTGTCCCCCTTCTCAAGTATATAAGGTTGGGGGTCTTCCTCGTTTTCTCAGTCTGAAGACAAGAAGCATTCGCACTGTTCAAGTCTTCTAGCAAGCCACTACTTCAGAAACGGTGAGTCGCCGCACGATTAAAATATCTACATGGTGTTTTTCGCGGTCGATACATCGGTACAGCATTTACATAATACGGTATTTACATATTACAATTACGGTATTTACATATCCTAAGATTAATATCCAGCACGACCCCCGCCATCGCAACGGGCACAACGTCGCAATGGCGTCGAAATCACTCAAGTGACGGAAGGCCATAGCCATCATCCCATCAACGCCGCTTCCTGCCAACCCCATCGACGCCGCTTCTTGTCTTCTCCAGAACAGAAATGGAAGCGAGCCGGATGAGTTGGTGTGCCGTGGTGCTCGGATGGAGCCTCTTCGTCTTGGAGTTCGGAGGGGGAGCGAGGGCGATCCAGCCGGTGAGAAGTCACGAGGAGATTCTGCGCTTGTTGGGGGTCAGGAGGACCGTCATCATAAGAGGTGATTTCCGTCTCGAGATGGATTTGCCTCGAGAGCCCGAAGAGCGAAGTCACCGAGCCCATTTCCGTTTCAGATTGTCCCCCTTGCCACGGCGAATGGGATCCCCTCTGCGGCTCCGACGGGAAGACCTACTACAACGGGCAATGCATGCGAAGCATCTCGTGTCGCCGGGGGAGGGACGTGGGGGTCCTTCACTTCGGGCCTTGCACCTTCGAGCTGGCCGTCTCGGGTCGGTCGCCGAGATCCCCTCAGGAGGTGGATCCCATCGACGATGGTGGGTTTTTCTGGAGAGTTCGCGTTCGATTTCAATTAAATGATACGATATGATATGATTGTTGAGTCTAGATTGCCCGGTGCCGGTGACGTGCGGGGACAAGGCGGAGTTCGTCTGCGCCTCCAACGGGAAGACCTTTCGAAACAGATGCATCATGGAGTCCTGGGCGTGTCACAACAACGAGGTCATTCACGCGGTGCATTCGGGGCCGTGCAGTCGGAACAAGAGGGCCATCGACGAACGTAGGTTTCGTTGGGTCGGATTCTCGGTCGCTGAGCGTCCGTGTTTTCCGCTTTCACCCGTGTTCGTACTTCTAGGTTGTCCGATGTGCTCGAGGGACTACAATCCGGTCTGCGGGAGCGACGGCGTCGAGTACAGCAATCCCTGCATGCTGCGGTACACGGCGTGCACCGAGCATCGTCGCATCAATTTCGCTGCTTGGAGGGAGTGCTGAGATTCTTGGGAGATGATTGGTGAATTTCCTGGGACCACCTTTTTTTCCCTTCAAATTACGCTTCGATGCCGATGGTGTTTTGATTTTTGCTTTTTCGTGGGAATTGTGAGATAAACCAATAAAAACGGTTCATGGGTTACGTGCTCGGAATTATTTACTGCGGTGTCGCGGCGGCTCAAAAGTAAATACTTGATTTAATTTCGATGTTTTGAAAACGTGAAAACGAGAGAACTTTGTGATTTTCCTCACTTTGGGTCTTTCGGATAAAAAAAAAAAAGCCACGATGTCTGTCCTTGACAGTTGAAGCAATACGAATACATCAATTTGCATTTAAATCATTTTCCCAATATGGTCATCCCTGAATAGGTCAAATGGCCAAATTTGTACTTTCGGTACTTGGGCTATTCTATGGAAATTTTAATAGAATCTATGCAATTTCAAATTCAGTGGCGCAACCAGCCATAACGTTTAATAGAGTTTCGGGTAAGTTCTCATGTCTTTAAAAAAATATCTCGAATGCAAAAATTATCACATCATTAGAAGAGATACACTCGCAACAAAAAACGCGAAACGGCGTCGGACGCGCGAGCAAAGAAAATGAACGGAAGAAAAATGCGATGAACTCTAGATGAAACCAGATTAGATAGTGAAAAAAGCTTTAAATTGATTATATTAATTTCGGGATTCGGTCCAAATTTCACTGGGCGGATAAGCAACTGGAAATTCGTTATTCACGCCTTTTATCTGAATCATCGTCCCTCCGTTTTCAGAAAAAGCAGCAGGCCACATGTGACTGGCGTGACCTTCACCTTTCACCTATCTTTGTGCCTTTCCAGCCTCGCTCTCAGGTCGTTTGCTCATTCTGCGTCCCCTCGGGGGAGAGGGGAATTGGGGAGCAGAGAGATGCATCATGAGCAGGGTTGCGCTGTAGGATAAATTTTATATTTTATATATATCGAAAATAGGAAGGAGGGACGAACAGGATATTTTGGGATATCCTGCACGATTTGCTGTCTTTGAGCTCTGCTGCGGTATCACAAAGGAAAGGGGATGAAGCCTGGGAAAGACGGAGGAAAATACACGCCCACGAAAAACCTGTTTCTTTCTGTCTTTGCCCTGCGCCGAGACTTCTGTCTTCTTGGCGCGCCTTTTCCCTTTCTTTCACTCGTTTTCCAAACTCAGTTCCCATCACAAGTGTGCAACCCGCTAATTTTTATTTTTTGCACTTTTTAGTCAGCAGATACCTTGAGAAGCCTGATAAAACCCTACGAACCATCGTGGGATTGTGTTTTATTTACTTATTTATTCACCTTAATTTTTTCACTCGACTAGGGCGCTCGTGCATTGGATGTTCTTCATGCTCGAGTGTCCGAGTCAAGTGAAAACATGTCGGATTCAAGTGAGAAACAAAGTGGTGTCAATATTCTCAGTTTCTACCTTAGTGATAAGTTTGGCAAATGACGTCTGACACCAATCACGGAGGGTGCGAGTAAGGTCATGGTCTTGAGGTGAATACGTTTTGCAAAGCATCATTGAGGGCGTCGACAACAATGGTGAGCCTTAGTCATAGTGTAACTTTAGGCCTAAGCCCCAACTTCGGCCTACGTACCTTGGGGATCATCAAAGAGTAAGAAAGGAAGGAGAATCGATGCCATCGGCATACTTAGATCGAGCATATCATGGGAGAAATCTATGGTATTGTGGATATTACATCTACAGGAGCCTGTATTATATCTTGATATTAATTTTTAGGGAAAGAACAACAGAAATAAACTGGTCAAGTAAACAGAAATAGATGAGTGAATTTGCTTTCAGAGAACAAATTTTGAAAGGGGAAATGAAAATTGTATCAAAATCTCTTAATTTTCTGATTCATATTCCCATTTTAATTGAAGAGGTGTTCTCAATATTGATCATAGGGCAGATTATCAGAAAATGGGAAAATTCCAATATTGTTAGACAAGATCTCCATTCGAAATTTGCTTCAAGATAATAGCAAGTAGGAGAGAAGCAAATTTGATGAAAATGATGAGTGTTAATATGATCTATGTATAGTCTGTTTAAACATGGAAGTATCAAATCTCTGCCCTGAGCCAGTTCTCAACACAGGTGAGAAGAGCCTAGCTCCAGTGATGATGCTGACCTGTTAAAGGCTGAGGATGGAGGGAGTGGGGATGGAATCTCAAGAAAATCCAAATTGTTTCACCCTAATCCTTTAATCATTTTTAATCCGTTAGGATAAACAACCCAAGGATGGGACTGTCTCAGGCGAGACAGTTCCACCCTTAAAAATCTATCTCCTTTTTGTCCCATTACTCTTCCTCTGAAATGAAATGCTGAGTGCCCCCTTTGCTTATCTAAATCACTCTCAGGTTTGGTTTAACAGGACTACAATTCAAATAATGAACATTCAACTTTGAGAGTTTCCCCTGTTCACAAATTGAGCAACAATAACAATGTTGAGCTATTCATTTTTTAAGTGGACAACACACCACTTCACATTGCTTGGGATGCCAGGACATCTTGCTACTGGACCCCAGAAATGCCAATATGCCAATGATAGCAACATGAATTATAAGGTTTTAAGATATGCAAATTTGAAATTGTGTGGGAACTTTTAAACAACTCTGGAAATCTTGGCAACCCTTGGTGGCATCTGAAATGCAGAACATCCTAACTGCTTATTGTTTCTTTCAGAATGCCTTAAAAACAGTTTTTATAAGTAGGATACAAAGATCCATGGGAACCCAGCTACAAGGAGACAGAAAGTAGCCTGCTGCACGGCAGCCTTTAGTCTCAAGCCAAGCCAAATACACATCAATTCAGATAAGGGCAATCTATGTTCTTAGCATGTTTGGATCTGGACAACATATTGTTGAGGTCTTGCAACAAACTCTAACTTCATACGAAGTCACAGGATCTCCACATGGCCTTGGATGCATGCCATCTTCAAAAAAGTTTATTGCATCTCCTGAAGATACCTGAAGATGAGGAGCAAAAAAATATTCTCCATTAGGAATATTCCAGCTATCAGGAGAAAAACCCCATAGCAATGAAAAATTAAAAAAAGCAGGTAAATAACCTTGTTTGAGGTGGTCAATGAGCATCAGATAGGCCTTCCTCTTCCTCTGGTGCACAACTTCTAGATTGCTGAAGAGGACTAACCCATCTACAAAGACATGCTTTTTAAAATATCACAGGGTCATTTTAAGTAAATCATCTCCTACTTCATAATGGAAACTTCACTTGCAACCTCACCATTTTCAGATAGAGGTAGAACTCTAGATTCTCAGAAACATGTTGGACTTTATCTTGATGTAGAAATTGGATCACCTTCAATAACATCCAGAGGATTAATATCTTCCCCTGATGGTTGGCATCATGCTGACACAGTTATTGATGGGTAGTAGTGTTTCTTGGTGCAGCCTACTAGCATCTATCAGATAATCTTTCTGCTTGACTTGGTTTCAGCCTGGGGGCCATAATTGGGGATTGGTTTGGACCCCATGGATGAACTCCTGTCGTACAAGTGTACACATCATAAATTGTTTGGCATCCATGGGTTCAGCTCCTCAAGTAGTCCCACTCTTCTATCAGGGAGTTTTTAAATGAAACAACTGATATACCCTGCTTGCAAGTGATCTTGAAGACGCTCAAAAGATCTGTATAAAAAAAAAAAGGAAAATTAGAAAACACATGAATGAAACAAAACAAAGCTGGTAACCAATGCTTGAATTAAATACAGAAATGATGCTTTCAATATGTTGCTTTGGGCACAGGTGATTATTGATTATTCCTCTCTGTTCCTTTACCTCTTCGGGCTTCCTCTGAAAGAACTCAACCTTGAAGCTGCTTTTCCATTCTTGAAATTGTTTGCCAGCAAGCCTTCTCTTCTCTGTCTAATTATCTAGGGCAATAATTAGATTGTTCCTGGGTATAGGATTCTATGTATAGACATTACAGTTTCATATATTAAAATACTAGGAGAGGTACCTGGCATTGCTCAGGTAAATATTGTATATGTCCCATATTTGAAGATTTAATATTGTTTTAATGCCTCTTTGGCAAACCTGGCTAGAAATTGTTTAAAATATGTAGCATTTACTACACATCCAATTGGAAAATTACAGTAGCAAGCTACATGTTGCAAGTTGAACGTTTTTATTGAGTCCCAAAAATTTTGACTCCTTGGGGTGTCTGTAGTAGTGGATTGGCCAAATCTGCACTAAACATAAGGTACTGGGGGGGGTCTGAATTTTGAAACGCCGCGTAGCCTATGACATTCCCCGGACCAAATGAGGAAGCCATGCAAAGTTTGGTTGGACTGAGATTAGAGGCATGGCCGTGCATAAAGGCCAGACACACACACACATATACTAACACTCTGAAATATAATAGTATAGATAGATTACTGGTCTATTTTCATCTTTGTTCAGGAACAGGCTTGTAGGCTAAGAGATATATGCTGCATAGCATAAAAGGAGTGCAACTTTAGCTTTTTGGGACTTGCATTCTGAATAAAATCAAAACCAAAATAGTCTGAGTGAAAATCTCATATGGAAAGCAGTATAGGCATACCTTCACTCCAAAATGTCATCTGGCATGGATCAGCCAGTGTGGAATCATTTGAGACCTACCCCAGGAGCAAGCAGGTGTAATGGAGGAGGGTTTTGGATAGGATATAATGAAGCAGTACTTAGAAACATCAAAAACAAAGAAAAATATCAAAACCACTGTTTGATTCCTCTGTACAGTAGGTCTTGGCCTATAACTACACTGTGTTTGGAATTCAATAACCCTCCATAGGTGTGCCTTATTTGCCATCCAGCCATGTTGTGGCTGCTGCTACTTAGTTCATTTCTTATTTTCTCTCAAAAAGTATTAATAGACTTTTGTACCTCCTTTCTCAAAACAGCTTCAAGCAGGGCATGGGCATTGGCCTCATCTAATCCCATATTTATAAGGATAAGAATATAAACTTAATATTAAAAACAGGAATTCAAGAGATCTGCTTTCATTTACTGATCAGCCTTTTAGGGGTTACAGTTAAGTGCATACCCCCTAGGGATATTGTGTTATCCCTTAAGTTAAACCAGGATAAGTTAGGTTGATGTATATTATAAATAAAAGGAATTCCAATGGATGTGGCATGCTTCCAATGGAATTCATCTTGAAACATTGGTGACTGGGTGTGTGAAATTTCTCCGGGGGTACGCGCTTAACCGTTACCCCTATTAGGAATAAAAAGGGGAAAACGCTGGACAGGATAGAGTGCTGAACCGATCTGGTTGGAATCTTAGATGAAGAGCTATTAATCTGCGCTCACAGTGTCACTCCCATCGAGTTTGAAGGAAAGGAATTTTCAAGAGTGAAATGGAAATCCTGCGCTTATGGAGGTCGCCATGTTGATTGTCTGGATGAGGTGAGAAAGAGCGACGCACACGAACGCACAAGGAGACATCTAGCGTGTGACTTTCAGGGCCGGCAGTTGAGGCTTGGCGAAAGAGGTGCCGAGACCGTGCCGGCTTTCCTCCCCCCACTCTTCTAAACTGAAGTTTTACTGATGAGCGATTTCATTAGCCCTCTGCTTAGTCTCTTTTTCATGCTCAACGTTCACCACTCTACTAGTAACACCTACAATCCACCCGTTTTCATTCGCTTCTTTGAGTGTTTTCATTAGAAAACTCTTGACTTTACATAGGTTCGTATCTCAAGAATTTCGCCTTGTTCGGGAGAAAATTTGAATCTGTATCGCTTCTCGGCCTATCGGCTAAGATCAAAGTGTAGTATCTGTTCTAAGTAGCTTAATATCTACTTTGTCCCCCATTGGGGACTTGTATATTAAACTGCTTTTTGCAGGGCGGCGGGATGCTTGGGGCTTGCTCCACTCCCGTCACGGATCGGCCCGGTATTGCAGTACCTCCGGGATCGGTCCTCCTCCCCACGGGGAGGAAACAATTATTTAAATTTGTTTCATAAAGTGGAGGTTGTCTGTGTCGTGGCACGTGTATGGGGGAGGAGTCGTATATGTAATGAAAGTCAGGTGGAAATCCCAAGTCCAGCTTTCAATTCGCCTCGTCCAAACAAGATCCGGCAAAATCGCTTTTCACAGGATAACAATAAATGTAGACGAAAGTGCATGTGGATGCAGTCAATGAGTACGTGATTTTGTTCTGCGTAAATTGGGGGAGGACTGACTTGAGATGAATGCCTCAATCGGAGGTGAGTGAGAATTTGAAGCAGGGTCGGGCAAAAGAAGGTGCGAAGAGAAGGGCCTGCACGTCCTGCGGGCGGGAGACCTTTGTTTATTGAGGAAGACGGCTCCCCAGTGATGCTCGAGTTTTCTTTCGTCGCAGATCCAGGCGGAGTGCTCCTGTCGATGCTCGTGACGAAAAGGTGTTTTTTTTTTTTTTTTTACTTGGTTTAGTGGGCAAATTACAGTTCTAGAAGTCTTGCTGCTGGTGACGCGTATGCTTATGCGTGATTTCGGTTATTTTGTTTTTTTATTCTATAGAAAACCGAATGGATTCAGATGGAACTAAATTTAGTTGATTATCAAAATCAGGGGCTGAATGCGCAATGGTTCCGCGAGAGGCTCTGGCATCCGTGCCTGTTGACAGTTGATGCGAGACTAGAACACCCGCTCCAGTTGATTTATGAAATAGAATTTTCCAAACACATTCCCATGACACATGCAGAGACTGTTTCGTGTATTTGAAGACTCCATGCTCTTGGGGGTGGATGGGGGGGGGGGGGCATTCCTGGGCGGGGATTCAGCCGTGCTTTTCACCCACCGGAAGGCTCACAGAACTGGGAAATATTTATTGGAGAGAATGAGAAGCGACACTGAATGCACCGGTTCCCGTCTGATCACTCAGGTTAAGCAGCGTCGGGCTCGGTTAGTACTTGGATGGGAGACCTCTTGTGAGCATCGAGTGCCGATGGCTTCTCATTTTCTGTTTTTAAGAGGAATAGACGTGAGAATGGCATTTGAGTTCAACTGTGCCGGGCGTGATCCAGATCCGGGTCAGTCTTGATAAGAAAATTAGGAGGTGAATGTAATTCTTAGGGGAAACTGTCAGAATTTACCCACCAGAAATTGGATGGCAACCCATTATATTTAGGACCCAAAACATTACTCTTTGGTTGGAAAACATTTTTTCCGAATTTTGAAGGTAAGCATCCATCTTCTATTCTAGGAGAAAGGCCTGCGGGCCCATTTATTGTCAGCAGTAAGGGAGGTCATTGTACTTGCACTCGTCTGTGTGCTTGTGCATGGGAAGGGTGTGCCTGTGCCCGTGTCTCTCCGAGTCCGCGCATCATCCCTTGACGTATCGAAAGTAATTTGCCCCGCACTAGGTTCTCAATGTGATTTCGTGGGAATTCATGTTCCCTTTGCCAACGGCCATACCACGCTGAACTCGTCCGATCACCGAAGTTAAGCAGCGTCGCGCTCGGTTAGTACTTGGATGGGAGACCGCCTGGGAACACCGAGTGCTGTTGGCTCCTCTATTTTTTATTTTTATTTTTATCTTGACTTGTTGAGTTTACTCGTCTTTTCTTTCTCGATTCGCATAAAGTTTTATTATTATTATTCAAGCTAACCTCATCTTTACATTTTCCGTTCTGTCCACTCTCCATTAGTTCCTAGATTGTTTAATTAAAGCCAAGCTAATCATAGAGTGATACTCGGTGCGGTGACCTGGGTTGTTTGGTGAAAGGTTCTCGGAGAAAACAAATAGTGCCTGAATAAATAGGGTAATAAGATAAGATTGGTCTTTCGATCGTTAAAAAATTGTATATTTTTCCCATGCCCGACCAATTGCGCCCTGTGCTCGTCAAAATATGCAGTTAGCATCAATAATTTTTCAAGTATTTAAGGTCCCTTCATTACTTGCCCCAGCTCTCAAAACACATTTTCCTCAATCTGAATTACATTATCATATGTTAACATTTACAGCATGGTCCTGGGTCGATTAACGCAACCCTTGCTCTTATATTTTGTTTGACTACTGACAAGGTCATTTCGAGACCGTGAACCATTTTGTCGCGCAGTTATTTCATAGCATGGCGACATAAGCGGGGAAAAAACGTACAAAACTTGACATTTTATGTTAAAAAGCTGTAACATGTTTTTCTTAATGATAATGGAGAGAAACACAGTGACGCATGGAGAAGAAAATTCCTCGCGTAAAATCTTGAAATCTTTTCCGCTTCTGCTTTCTTTCCCCTTTCTACCCGTTTCACATTTCCATGTTTTCTCGGGGTACCGGTTGGATCAACCCGTTCCCAGGCGAGATGCGTGGAGATTCAGAAGAACACTCATGTTCTCATGAATGCTCTCATGAATGCTCTCATCCCTTCACTGCGCAACGTGGAGTACCCGGAACGCAGCGCCTGCGCCATCGGTCCTGCCTGTCGTCTGTAACACGATCCTTGTTTATGGTATCTGCTTTCTCCTCTCGGTCAGCCTGACGAGACTTGTTTCTATGGCTGTTGTAATGCATTCTGTGTGTACTACAGAGCAGTGGTTTCAGTGGTGTTGGTGTCACGTTCGTCTGAACACTGCGGTTGGGTTTCTATCTTATTTTTAACCGCAAGAACATGTGGTAATGGCAGTGGTCACGGTTAGGCTCCGGGCACTAACGAGAAAAACAATAAGTCAAGTTGGATTTAGTCTTAAGTCGTGGATTAAATATATTCGCATTGGAAAATAATCGTGACAGAAACACCGAGAACTAAGGTCGCATTAAATCCTCGAGCAGTGACTTGACAGAGTGAAAGGGCAGCACAGTAGATATTATTGAACGGGTCTTAACAGGAAGCAGATGATACGGATTATACTGATTGGGATTCTTTGAACGGTCAGAGTTCTTCCCTTCGGAAAACAAAAAACCATAACATCTTTTTTTTTTTCTTTTCTAAGATACGGCGAAGAAAAACCAAGCGCATAATGACGCTCCAAGAGTGAAGGAAGAAAAGCGCTTGGAGAGATTTCCTTGTCAAGAATAAGATGTTGAACGATTGCAGAACGTGCTTGCCCCGGCCAGGTCTCAGCTGGATGCCTCACCATCTGGCAACACTGACGCTTATCATGAACCCTTACCCGAGAAAGCCACGGACCGGGGGCCAGCGTTTTATGGGTCCTCTTGTTGGCACGTTTCTCCCATCTATCTGTTCTTTTGTTCGCTTGTACGGGTGGGGATGATTAGACTTGCGGCTAGACGGACAGACTTATCGACCGGATTTCATGCGTTTCGTCGGAATGCGCATTTATTATCTCACCCCGCCTTATCGAAAGGAAGTAAGGAGGATGGGGAAATATGGAACACTTTTAATTCCCCATGGTACCAGAGAATAACATTGTAAAATTCGCTACCCGTGGCTGCTAGGACATGGAGAAATGTGTAGCCTCTTGGAAAGGTAAAGATTTCGACAAGACGAATGGTCGGGGCCGCTAACAGACAAGGAAATTCCTGAAGATAAAACTGAGCGTGAACCCTATGCCCTCTTGGAGGCAATTCCCTTCGCACTCACGTTCCTTCCTCCACTCGTTCCTTCACTCGTTCCTTCCTTCACTCGTCGTCCATTCCCCTCGCGCTCGCTTGCTTCATAGGCCGTTTCCCGTTTCTGGTTATGAATCTCTTATCACTGGGGACCTGAAGATTCTTTTCAGAATTAGTCATGCTTTATTTTTAGTATTTTTTTTTTTTTGCCGATGGTGACATTGGGTGGATATCGGTGACGCGAGATAGAAGAGCCCGTTTTCCGTACGCCTGCTGACTGTTCGTTTTCTTTGTGTGCGATTTCATTGGTGTCTCTGAGAGGCGTGAATCGCGCTTACTCGACAGAAGAACTAGTGAAGCTCCTGAAGACGAATTAGATACTAGATCCGAGGGAGGCTTATGAGTGTAATATGCGTGCACGTTCGAGAAGTCTTGACAACCGGATAAGGAGGCCTTTATATTTTTAAGAGAAACAAAAAATTCATCTTTATCTTCATAAACTTGCTGATTCGAGTCCTTCTTCTACCTTTATGTCAAGCCTCAAGGATCTCTGCTGTGAAGGCAGCCTCAGGAAAAGGATAGAAACTGCTATATAATATGGCCCTCGTTAGTGAGGGTTTAACGTTAATCTACGAAGCGACTTTAGATAATCATCGCATCCACGCGGACGAATCACCGTGCTTGCATCATTTCATGCATTGCGTCCTTGATTGCGCTACACGTGGGAGGCGTGCCTCGAACAGATCATGCGCTGGGTTCAAGCTAGCCTCTGCTGCCATTGGTCTTTCCACCATTAGCTGTCCTTCCATTGGTGTGACTCCTGTGGAGCGCATTGTCTATAGCTTGCAGGGACGAGTTCACATACTGCTCAGACTCGCATCATGGAATCGCTATTTTGTGTTCGCAAGCAGCTGCAGCCAGTCTTGCACAATACGTCCCTTGGGTTTGCCCTTGTTTTTTTTCCAAAAATAGGCCTAGACCTAGGTAGTTCGATTTGTGTCGATGCACAGGAGCGGTACGCCTGGACGCAGTTGTTCCATGTTTACTGCCCACTCTCATACCATTATATGACCACCGTCATGTCCCTTAACGGTAGCCGAGGGCCGTGGTGTACTTGGAGCTTCAGTTTCTCAGGGTTCCTTTATCTCTGCTCTACTCGTCTTTTGCATTGCTTCCATTCTGCTATCGGACCCAGAATTAGGCATGCCCATTTAATTATGACATACGTACAGGTCAAAGGTTTTTCATGAGTTTAAGGGACCTCTCATACTATCCGTTCAAGTCATATCAATACAGATGAATTAGATGCCCAGGCTGGGGTATAGGCTAGACTTTGGCCACAACCAAAGACAAAGATAGTTTAGGCTAGTCTTACTGCAGCCATTAGAGGTAGTGAGAGATAAGGAGATAGCCTATGCTGGTACTTGGTTGACTGGGCCAAACAAGCCCCAAATCAAGCCAGGAGAGGTTCATACCGCAGTTCACTCATCAGGGAGCAATTTTCTTTCAGGTCTAAGAATGTCTCAGAGGTCCCAAATTTCATTTGTACATGCACCACTTGCTTATTAGTCCATCACATATGAGCAAAGTCTGGTTTTACCATATGGTAGGTAGGCCATAGGCTACTGATAGATATTCTCTTGCAGGTGAGCAATGCAAGAATTTCAAGGCAGCCTCATATCAGAGAGAACTATAGGTAATCAGAAGGACATAGTTAATATGTGTGCCCATGATGGTCTAGGTTCACCATCCATTATAAGTGTTATGCAGCTAGGAGATAAGCTTATCTATGTGATGAAGAAAGGCAGAGATTCAGTTGTTCTAACTGAGTTTTTTGTTATTCTTCTAGGTACCACAGGCAGCTTGGGACCAATATTACTGGTTTGAATTTGGTGTGGCCATGTCGAGATGCAATTTAGAAGACAATGTCCTCACAGAAGAAAGATTCAGGGAAATCAGAGATAGCATATTGAATGGGATAGAGCATGGGGCACCACAGTGGCTTGCCAGCAGTGAAGAGTTAGAGGAACCTGTCCCAGTTACAGGACCTTTGGTTGTCAGGGGAAATAAATACCCATACACTGCTAAAGACATTCAGTCATACATTCCATCAATTGAAGAAGCTCGGAAGTATGGTTATGCTGTAAGTTGGTTGCATCCTTTTGATGTTCAGCTTGCTATTTCTGCTAAGAAATGGCAGCACATGGCTCTTACAAAATTGCTTAGTTCAGTGAACTGCTCAAAAAGATATGGAACCATGAAATTGTTGGATAGAAAGTGTATAAATAAGCAAAATGATGAATTATTATTAAATAAGGTTCTTCAGCTTCTTGCTTTATTTTGGTTGACTTTGCTGGTGTATGTTTGGCTTCATGAAATAGCCCTACTCATTGTGCACTGTACATTCTATATATCTGACAGATATATAGAATGTACAGTGACAGAGCAGATATATCTGACTAAAGGCTATTTTGAGTCAAGGCCACTTGAGTCTTATGTTCCTAAGTAATGGGTAGTATTCATGTTGGAAATAACCAAATAGGAACATGTTTTATGGCCATAATGGTATCCATCTTGGCTTTTTCTGATGAATAAAAATTGAGACATGAGCAAATATAATGTAGTACTCTTCCTTTGATGTGCATTGTGATTAGCAGTGTGCGTCAAATGCATGACACTCTTATTGACGTGTACAGGTTCTTGCCCATGTAGCTTTGAATAATGCACTGTTGGCAGAACCATTTGACTTACTGTATTATAAACCTTCTAGGCATTTGCGTGCAGCCACCATCAGTACATTGTCTTGAATATTGCAGTTCCTTTCCCTCTTAGCCCTTTCCCTGGTGGTGTCCCATTAGTAGGCCAACATCCTCAAAGTGTTCAGATATCCCTGCCAGGGAAAGGGTTAAGCTTTAACTGAGTAAAAGTCTCATGTCACAAAATATGGACATTATCAATTGCCCCAATGCTTCAAATGCTTCAATCTAGGGGCAGTATCATTAACCCCTCTAGTGTCCAAAACCTCTCCCCCCCCCCTTTTCACACAAGTATCAAGCAATGAGGATCATTGTTGGACACTAGTAGGGTTAATGTAGATGAAAACTAAGCTTACATATGGTTCTTCTTTCTACCTTGATTGTGTTGCTGCTCTGTGCTTATAGCAATAGAAAATATTAAGTGAACATTCCTATTGCAGGAGGTGGACTTCATGGATCGTCACCAGGCTGGTGGACATTCAATAAGCATGCCATTTTATAATGGATTTCCTGAATCAAATGATCAGAAGCCTAAGAAGGGCAGAGGTAGAGGATTCACTACCTCAAGTACTACTTCTGCGTTTAGGCAAACCAGGGAGATCTTTAAGAAGCAATTGAAGGAGGTATGTGTTTGTTAGTGAAGTCTTAAAGTATTCATATTGACAGGCTGGATGTACTATCAAATTTAACTTCATTATGACCACACCTTTTAAGATTGAATAGGCAAAGCACTATTGAACTATTTTTTGCAGCTTGCTTAGAAGGTCTACTGGTAGTTAACAATTGATTGCCAAAAACCTGAAGATGGCTACTTGATCATGAGTAGCCTGCAAGTCTGGGGGAAATTTCATACAAAAGTCAAGAGAAAACTTTTCTTCACCAAAATGTCCTCTAGCCATTCACTGATATACTAGCCAGGGCACTCACAGTCACATTTTGTGCATTTTCTCACCCATTTCTACAGAAGTGAAGAAATTTCTTAGAAAAATGGGAGTTTATGGACTTTAACCCTTTTGCAGGGAGAGTGACACTGACTGATAACAATGTGACTATGAAGGTCTTCAGAACAGTTTGGAACCTTCTGGATGTATTTAAACAAGTCTGTTTCAACTTAGAGATTTGTTATAAACAATCTCCAAAAAGCTGAGAGGAGAGCAAAAATATAATATAATCCTGTATACCACAAATTATTTAATAACCTGTTTTCTTTTGTTATTATAGCAATTTGGAGACACGCACTCCATTACAGCACATGCACAAACTCTCAATGGAGTAACCAACATGGATCATATGGTACCTTCCTATGGAGCAACTGTAAGCAGAAGCAGCAGCTCCAGCAGTACACCAGATGTTGTTGTGGAGGAAGAGGAAATCGAGGATCCATTCCCACCTCTTCAAACTACCGTATGGAATGCAAGCAAGAGGGGTGATTGTCATGCAAGTTCAAAGAAGGCTGCTGCTCCTGACAAAAATGTTAATCAATATGTTAAACATTGGTTGAAAAATACCAAGTGACCTGCATCTGAAACTTCTTTTCCCTCTTCCCCACCTTTACCCTGTCCATTTTCTTTCAAATTTTCCAATTGTGTGCCTGAAGGCTGAATCTCATGACTGATGCCATGACAAAGCAAAAAAATCCCCTGAGACAGATGTCGTCAACCAACAGAAATTTATTGCTGGGGCAGTGGGTCTACCAGCAGAAAATCTGGGTGAATGGTGATTTTGTACAGGAAATGTATTGTGTGGTATGGTATTTGCGCATTCTCATCTATTGTGTGAGTTTGAGCTTATTGATAGAGGAAGCATTGATGATTGTTGCTTCAATTTCTGTCACCTAACTTTGGATATTATCATGGTTGCATTTCTCATTTTTCATTTATGGTTTTGTGTGCTTGTCTGTCATGACAATGAGTTGATGCTTAAACTATTTCTTTTTCCTTTTAGATTCTGCCATTTCATTTCCTGCAGGGTTTAAATACTGTTAGTGACAGCATCTATCAGTGGATAGCAATGTAAGCTATATTTTGTGCCTTTATCCAGGTATTAAACCTGGAATTTTGAAATGTTAGTCTTTCTTGAATTATGATCCTACAAGGTATTGTTGAATAAATCTGAACTTGCTATTGAATTTTCCATTGTGATTCATTTTGTATTGTAGAAAACCATGCCATATTTTAACTCAAGTGTCCGACCCAATCCTGGTATTGGTACCTATATCAGATATGTTGTCAGTCAATTTATTGGTTGTCAGTAAAATTTCAGTGCATTTTGCATCTCTTGTTATTGACCCAGTTTTCATGAGATGAGGTCGACTTGATCTGTCTTCACTTGTGACCTTTTCATTAGCTCAAGAAAATGTGATGATTTAACTTTGGCATATAGACACAGAAAAATTCCCATTCAGATTACTTATAGCAAAACTTGATCCAAGAGGGAAAACTAGATTTTAACCATTTCCCTGGTAGATGAAAATTTAAATCCCCAACCTCCTGGTGGTATTAGTGTCACCTTGATGTCAATATGTGTCAATACCAGGGAAAAGGTTGATAACATTGGATACTTCTAGGCTCCACAGAGTTTCCTTTCATTATGAAGGATGAGCCAATGCATCTTGCTCCTTTCTGTAGATTGGACTAATTTCTTCAGTTGTCACTGAGATTTGAGGAATTCCTTCATGGGAAGTATGTTCCATTGTTGATGGAAGAAGGTAAGGGTGTCATACTGTTCTCAAACCAACGTAAGACTCAGACTGTGTAGTATCTGCATCATATACCATCTGGAGCACAATTATGCTACAAATAATTTTTGCTCCAATTCTGGCCTGTCATGTAATTGGACATTGGCAAGTTTCTCTCCCTGCTTTATGTCTCTTCTTATTACATTATGAACTTACAAGATGTGCCTTTCTGATGTGCCATACCTGTAGTATGCAATAGTTACAATTCATATCTTCATTGATTATCTGATGATACTTCCTTGCCTATTCATGAAGTAACTTCCTTTATTTTTTCTTCACGACAAGACATGGTGTATACCAGCTATCTCACATTATGTCCAGACCATTCAATACTCGGTGAAGGTTCTAAAAGCATTGCTTGACTCCAATTTCATAGAATATTTGTACACTGTCCATTTTCATTCACAATCCTGTGATCCCATGATGGAATGCACCAGGTGATAATGCCAAGGTTGCCGGTTTTTTGTACGTCACGTGAATCCGAGTACAGCGCACAATGTTTCATACTTCTTCCTTTCAAAGTCTGATTTTTCCAAGCACCCATAAAGGTCATTAATCTTGAGGCAATCGGTGATGCTGAGTCCCACTCTCTGGCCCAAGAACACTCCATTCTTCTTCGCCTTTATCGTCTTTCCTCCTTTTCTGGAAATCAATCATGTCCATTACAGATCTGTGCGATGCTAAAAAGTGGTACTCGTCCGTCCGTCCGTGCATATGAACATTTTCGATATGCCTCAAACTTACGAAAAGAAGGAGGGTCCATAGTGCATGACGCTGTGGTAGTCGTACTTATAGGGGTACGTCGTGTTCTCCAGACTTAGCTTTTCGAAGTTGTGCAGGAAGTCTGAAATCAGTCAGCATTTTCTTTTTTAAAATCATACGAGGGGGGACATTGAGGCTACAAAAATATTCCAAATTTTGTTAGTCAGTCCTATCTAACAGGAGAGAAAAATTGGGCTTTGTCTGCAATTGCTACCATCCCTCTCCTCATTGAAAACCCTTGATAACTCTGGATGGAATTTTTTTCTTACCTTTTTTCTTTTTCGTAATGGAAGAAAGTTGTCACAAGTCGGACAGGATAGAAACATATTTTTCTTGATCATTCCGGAGGAAAGTTCCAAAACAAGAAATTAGTATTCAGTTTAAAACACTTGCAGGACTCTCAGTTCAGCATGATATTTTGAAATAATTTTCCAATTTACAACTCGTGCGGCACCCTATATTATTGATACAATGAGGATCGTGGAACTGACTCGGGATGACATTGTCCTTGAGAACCGTGATGTATTCATCCCGATCCCTCCGAGCGTGTTCGTGGAAGAGACCGAGTGCGTGCATGATCTCGTGGACGGCCCTCCCAGGCCCGGTGAAGCACTTCTTGCTCTTCAGCGTCGGCCTTTGCAGTGCCACCACCTGCTGGCCCCCCTTCTTCCCCACGTAGGACCAGCACCTGTAACACAAGTCCGTTATTATTGGATTCAGTGGCGTGCCCAAGGAGGGGAGGGGGGATTATGATCCCCTTGGGGTACATTTTACAGGTTCGATTCCAAAAAAAAAAAAGATTCTTTGGCCGTATATACAGGGTGAATTACCAATTTTTCATATGTCAACCCCCACCTCCCCCACTGGGAATTTCTGGGCACGCTACTGATTGGATTAACATAAAAGGTACCAAATTTACCACATTTGTGAGGTGCTGAGAAAATTGTGCACATTTTGGAAGCAGTCGTGTTCTAACAAACGGATACAGAGTCGCTTAGGCAGTTACAGGATCATTTCTTTGTTTAACCCTCTCCTTACCAACATGTGTGAATAAATGGGCCATTACTTTTAATATCTTGACTCCGAGAACCCGCCATTACCCTCAGTTTACTTCAAAACGCTTCACAAAACGTCCGTTTCAAGTCTTCGCAAAGCGAAGGTTAAAGAAATCAATCTCACTTTTAAAATAAATACTAAATAATAAAAAATAAAAATAACTAATTTATAATTAAAATATAAAAATAAATAATTTATAATTAAAATATAAAAATAATAAATAATTTATAATTAAAATATAAAAATAATAAATAATTTATAATCAAAATAAAATAATAATAATTTAAAAAAATTGTAAGAAGATAATAATTCAATGAATGGAATGGATTTGAACGTGACCCCTCGGGTTCCTTGGGCCAGAAGAGGAGGTAGTCCGCCTGCCCGTCGTAGGGGACGAAGCGGAGGCAGGTCCCGAAGCTCAGCAAGTGGATGGCCGTCATGATGATCTCGTACTCTTGGGGGTCTGCGAAGGAAATAAAAAATTCAATAAAAATATACACTTTTTTTATATATTATTATTTTTTTGTTGTTCTTGGTTGAGCTCACTGTAGAGGTGGCTGATGTGGTAGGGGATGGTCGCGTTCTCCCACTTTCGGGTCGGGAAAATGTCCCAGCGCAGGCCCAGTCGCCACAAGGAGAAAAGCTGAAATTTCGGTCGTTTTGCAATTTTAGTGGCTGCAAATCTCATTTTGCAATTTGCCAAGTCGGTCGTCGCCGACGGGTCGGACCTAATTATAGTGAAAACAGTTTTTGTCGGCGTAATTAGCTGGAAATCTGCCTCGTCATCACGGCGGATGGAATCATTTACTCTGTGTGGTCTGGACGTGACTTGCATATTTATTATATTATATAATTATTATATTCTCGTAGAAGATATAGGTGTTATGCCTGCAGATGCCTCAGGTTTTTATGCGTCTGCTGTCCAAGGTCGAAGGCAAATTCGGTCAGACGACTTAATTGCTACTTCGCGTGATTCGCTGCTCTCGGACCTCCCCATTTTATTATAATATTATAATATAATATAATAGGATATAACTGTTGTTAATAGATAGGGACTTCCCTAAAACACTCACGATGGGCTGCGAAGCGGCGATGTCACCTTCGATCAGGGCCGGGGTCACCTCCGGGTCTTCCTTCCGGAGTTGTTTCCGGAACGCCTTCAGTACGCTGCCGATTCCCGTCTCGTCCTCCATTATCTCTGCTCACATGATTTATAGGTTTTTCCGAGTTAAATAACTCGCGTCCGCATTTCGATTCGCAAGGTAAAAATGTGCAAATTTGCATTTGCGTTTGGACGCGACCTCACTTTTGCGGAAATCGTCGCCGCATCGGGAAAATCAAATGAGGGTTGAGCATGAAACTCCATTTCAAACATGGGGATGTATGGCGGGCGACATTTTTCAGGTGACAGAGACTCGTGATTCTTGAGGGGGAAAAAAAAAAGAAAAAAAAGAAAAAAAAAGAAGCTAGCTCGATTCAGGAACGGGGAGTGCCGAACGAGCGTAACGGAAATGCAAATTTTCTCCTGGCACGACCGAGAAACTGTCGCATTTTACTTTCACATTGCCTGACTTATGAAACAGATATCGTTTTGGAACGGCTACGTTGCAGTGCTGAATGCCTATTGACTTCGTTTTCTCGCAAGAAAAGTTCTATTTAATGCTAAAAAAAATATAGCGTGGACTTTATAACAGAAAACTATCTGATAATGAAGCTTAATTTTCAGGAAATACTGTATAATATATTTTCCACGAAATCAAGCCGCATCATCGGATATTTCTCTGTTAAAAAATTCCACATTCGCCACGAAAAGCTACGGACAGATTCGAATAACGAGCGGAGTTGAACTCTCTCAATGGGAAAAGAAATTCGTGGTCTTTCCATTAAGTTGCGGTTCATTCCGTGAGCAGACGATAAAATTTCTCGAGAGACCAGAGCAGACGACCGATTCCGATGACGTCAGCGCAGTTAAACGACCCGATTGGTCGCCTCTCGCTTCCGATCGAACCAATCAAATCCTCTCGCGTCATCATCGCGCTCGACGGAAGTCGTTCACTCTCAGGCGGAGGGCAGCGAGGGACTCACCGTTTGTTTCGGGGCGGGGGATGGTCCTGCTCCCGGTGTGGTCGACGCGGGCCAGCCATAAGACGATGCAGATGAGGCGGAATCCGTTCTCTCGCCTCATGCCTTTTTTTAACCAGTTTTGCGGGGGCCGGTGATGCCGTGATCAGACGACAAACGACTCTGGATCGTCTGCTCGTATCTTCGCGGTGATCGTCACTCGGACGGACGTTGACTTTTGACCTCTCCCAGCGCCCTTTCGATGTTGTCCCGCACAGATGACTATCGGTTGCATGACGTCACTTTCCCTGGAGTTTAATATTTATGGGGGTGCCACATTTCACTCGCCACTTTCGACCGAGTCTGCGTTTCACAGATTTTGCGGAATCCCTGCAGAATGTCTGCACGGACCTCCTGGCACCTGGAAGCTTCAAGACACTCTCGTGATTTTTTCAGCTTTCGTAGACTTAAGAAGCTCGGAAAGCCCCCTCCCCCCCCCCCATTTAAAAACAATGCGGGGCTGTGGAAAGCCGACCAAATAAGGGAAACACCTTGACGGATGAACCCTGGAATGACCGGAGATAACGCATCCCACGCGTCGCATGGATTAAGTCTGTTTCCTCGTTTCTTCTCGGATTTACAAACAGCTCTTTAAAATGTACTTCGTGTCGGTCGGCGAGATTAGATCTGGCGCATCGTTAAGCGGCCGAGCCGAGACAGGATTCCATTCGAGACCCGCTCACAGTTGGCCACAGGTGGCCACAGGTGGCCACAGTTTCACGCTCGTTAGAGAATCGACGCTTCGGAGCTCATCCGTTTCCATCTGCACGAAAGGTTTAATCTCTTGGGGAAAAAAAAGGAGAGACAAGCGTTTTGGGTGTTTTGAATTGGATTTCTTCCCTCACTATTAGGAGTTAATTGCTAATTTTTGGCAAAAATCTTCCATTTTGAAAGAGATCCGACATGATTTCCCGAAGAAATGCGGTCAGGCCGAGTAATGTCACAGAAAGTCGCCATTGACGTGCGAACGACCCTCATGAGATTTTCTCCAGATTTTTCTGGTAGTCCACACCAATTGCATCACACCACAAGTGTGTGTGTGTGTCTGTGTCTGTCTGTCTGTGTGTGTGTCTGTGCACTCTGCTTCTGCTTTTCCATGTAGTTAATTAGAATTTTTCTTGAGCGATTTTCAGCTCCAGCTGAAAGACCATTGAGTGGCCGAGAGAAATGCTCCTGTGACAAAATTTCGCGATGGCCGAAGGAAAAAAAAATTGCACTTTTCACGTAATGAGAACAGAAAACGACAGAACAGCAGTGCCATCTAGGCTTTTTTTTTGGAACCACATTTCGCATTGCCGCAATTTTCCCCCAACCGACTGGATTTCCATTATCGAATATCCCCACGATATCGTGATGATCGATCGAATCATTAATGCACGACTGGCTTCCCGATCCAATTGCCATGTCGAGATCCCCGAGAGAATGAGCTAATCGAGTCGAGAAAGCGAGAGATCCCGATTATGCCTTTTTTTTCATGCAAGCCCACCGAAGTCCTTTTGTGGGTTTGGAAGCACAAAATCACGTAAAATACATAATATAAATTATTAGGGCCGTACCGATGTATCGGCTAGCACCGGTATCGGCCGGCTGCACTATCGGCGCCATCGGCACGTTTGCAGGCTGCCGATGCCGATGTTTAGAGGAAAGGCAAAATTTATGGGGAAAAAATTAGAGCGAACGTGTGAACCCAAAAAATATTGGTCGGATTACATTTCAGCCCTTTTCCAGAAACTAGTGGAGGAAAATAGCGGTGAAAAAAAAAAGGAAATCCTTGCATCGCCTTTTATGTTATGAGATGTGTCGTTAAACGCTCGTGATAGTAGCGATTGGTAAGGAGCTAACCACTGACGGACACAGACAGACAGTACCAAATATGGTTACTTCTCAATTTTCAGACGACCATTGTCCGACCGGCCTAACGTGGCCATCGGTACAGCCCTATAAATTATATAAGATAAAAAAAAGTCTCGTCTCGTCGTATTTGGTCTCGTGCCAAAAACCGTTTGTCGTTAGAACTCGGAGTTTCTCGGTCTCGCCGTGATACCGCACCGCGGGAACACGTATCAGTTGCAATTATCACTGACGAAGCAGAAAAATTGTCGGGCCGACCGGCTCCAAGGATGGGGGTCGGTCCGACAACCGGGCCTTAGCAACCCCCTATCTCGAGCACCATCTATCCGGCAGCAAGCGACGCGTGCTCGAAGGCAAAAAAAAAAAAAAATTTGATTGATGAGACGGTGGAAGACGCGCATTCAAAGGGGGGCAATATATTAAAGTGATCTCCGGTGGTCTACTCGGGTGCGGAGGGTTCATGGCATGCTTCCGTATTATCAGATGGACAGCGTATCTCAGTCACCTGAAAGAGACCTTTGAATCAATCATCTGTGAAATGCTGGGTTCTTTGCTTCTGAATTGCCCTACCCTTCTTCATCATCATAGATACCATCACGAGGCTCCCAATCGGGGAATTTTTCCTCCCTCACCCCTCCCCCCCCCCCCCCCCCCCCCCCCGCCCCCCCCCCCCTCCC
>CAJPEV010000485.1:0-51627 GCA_905338385.1 Darwinula stevensoni
TTCTTTTTGTGTTTGTATCTCTAAAGAATATTCTGTAATAAATACTTGTAAAAAACTCAATAAGTTTCCATAGCACGATAAACTCATGACCTACCCAAGTGATCCACTTCAATCGTTGAGCAGTGTACTTTATCATCATTTTACAAAAGATAAATTACCCTTGTGTGTGCATCTATTCTGCCATTCTTGTGCCTTGCCCCCCCCTGGGAATAAACCAGCGGACGCCCATGCTCAGAACTCGCCCCTTTCGTACTCCAGCTGGTTCCCACACAAAACCATCTATTGCGCCTTACTCTTTCTCCTCTCTCACCACAATGTAGTTGAATTCTCTTTTCCGAAGTGGCTCCTGCTTTATTTTTTTTTTTTTACATTTGAAACTTCACATCTTCCACCTGGATCCGCAGCGTAAAAGAACAGAAAACTCATGAATTTCCAAATCCAAGAATCAACAAATATTCTATGTACGTGATAAAAACAAGGTCATTTTCTTTCTTTCATGACGTTACTTATAATAGTAAAAAAAAAATACTTCTATTAAATACAGAGTGTCTTCTAGGGTTTTCAGTTATAGAGAATAGGGCCTACCCAGAAGTACCTCGTTACGGCACTCAGCGAAACGAATTGATCGCAAGGGTGTTCAAAATATAATGAGCAGTTCTGGACTCCTAGGCACGTGACCATTTCGGCAGGGTGGATTAAGGTCGAACAGCTGACGGCCATCGTGGAGAACTTTCCAAAGCGTTTAAAAGCCTGTATCTCAGCCGACGGTGGACATTTTGAAAAATCCTTTCAGCATATTGTTGCCATATGTGTTTGTTATGTTTGGTAAAGTTTTGATGGAATTTGGATGAAATACAGCAAAGTTATAACCAAAAATATCGCGGCAAGAACCTGTAGAGATCTGGGAGAGGTGCAAAAATTTTTTTGGATGTGTGTAGCATCATAGCTGTCTCATTATTTTTTAACACCCTTCGTACATGGACTCTCTTAACTTTCTTTTTCTCATAACTTTTCCCCATAAATAATATATTTTCCACGTTCAAGCAAGAAATGACATTCCATTTTGAAATGGATCTACAGTATTAAAGATTCCTTTTAAAGCTCAGAACATCCAGCTCATAACATTTCTTAAACTCACCCCCTCACCCTCCATGCCATTATACTCACTGTTGCCTTATAATGAAAAAAAAAATTGAAGTGGTATTCTCCCCTGCACCAACTAACCATACTTTTCCCAGCTTCCAAAATAATCCCTAGTATGACATTACTTTCCTAGTGGAAAAGCTTTCTCGCATCCATCCCCCTCCCCCCGGGGATGGAAGCGAGGAAGCATTTCTCTCATGCCATCTCTCTCGTCCCCATTGCATTCATCCCCTCTCCTTACAGAATTTCACTTCCATTTTCATAAAACCGGAGCCTGTAGGCCTACGCCTTTGTTCATCTGAAGATTCAGCTAATAAGGAAATGTCATCTGCGTGCATGAAAGTAGATTCTAATTTTCAATCTGTAACCCTTTCAACTTCTTCTATCCTCCTATCTAATTCGCATAATGTAAAAGTTAAGCAGATCTTCTAAAATACATCTTAGTCTTCGGAGTTTAAGCCTGCAGAGTTAGCTAGCCGATCTGACTCGACCATTTCTCATATCACTATCGCCAAATTTTGACAGGAATGCTTTTTTAAGAACTTCACCAAACCACTGCAAAAACCCTCCGAAAGAGGTCTTAATAATTTCCTCTCGATCATGTGCCTTTTGCAATATACAGGAGTCCTAAAAGTCTGTTCTTGTTTCCCGTTATCTGAATCTATTGTTATCTAGTTCTTCCACATGAATGTGCTGTCTGCTGTTCTACCTTCTATCAGATCTATATGAAATTCTCCAAAAGAGTTATATAATTTCCATCAAATACTGTGGTTACATGGACCTGTCCTGATGAATTTATTCTGATGCGTATTTTCATCAGATCCGGATTAAACACCCGAGTTTATCTCCAGCAACATGAACCCAGTCTTAGGATTAACATGTTGAAGTAACCAAATGAACACGTATATCGAATTAAGCTTCTACGGATGTTTAGAACTCCCAAATTCTCGTCGTTGGCTCCATTCATTCCTCCATTCATCACACGAAGCCTGACATTTTGCATAAACCTAGATTCTAAAACCACGGCAATCCCATGCTTCTCTAAGTTTCATCTTGAGAATACAGGAAGCAGCCATTCTATTTCCGATGTCTCTCTCATCTGGGGTTTCGATTTTTCCGAGACAATGCCGGTTTTCGAGCCTCTCTCCCGGATGAAAAAATGCCTCAATCCCAATCTCTGCCAGAGCGAAGCTCATGAATAATGCGTGCAGGTGAGCGGGCCTTCGCCTTGACGTCACTCAGATGCACATTAAAAGGAATTCACATTCATCCATCATCTGAGTCAAGCTGCCTAAGAAGGATGCTAGTAACTTTGTGCTTCCGAACCTCGACTAGTTTTGCACTTACTGTTCTACAGGCAAGATCAACTCTGGTCTTTAACCCATTTCGTCACGAATATTAAATGGCCTCCATAATGAAAAATATGGCAACTATACGTTACCATATTAGTGGCCCTAATTACCACTAAATGCCAATGTTTGGGTGGATTCTATGCTTCAGTAAAAGTGTCTCATTAATGACAAATAATATGGGTGCCGTATTTCAAACCGAAGTGAGGTAGGTTACAAAAAGGTGCAACATATAACACATGCAAAAAAAGCATTGATTACCGGAGAAAATTCCACTTGGTCGTGTTTCTGTGTCTCAAGCGCCCAAAACACTGAATTTAGAGCTCTGGAATATTTCACACCGATTCCTTAGCATCTGAGCATTTATCTTTCTCATGGGACAAAACTTGCTCCTATGCACTGTTTTCCTTACTTTCATGAAAAAAATCATTTCCTAATACTAGTGTTGGTAAAAAAAATTCCAACTTTCAGGGAAGGTTTTCGGATTTTTGAGGGATTTTTTTTCGGTACCGAGAAAAGATTAGATAAGCTTGTGTGGGTACGTGCATGAGCACACAATTTGAAACGTAGTTTCTTTCACACCGGTTTGCCCTGACTTAGTCAGCATCTAGTTGTAAATAAACATCGAGTTTAATGGTATGTCCCAATAGGGTACATTGATCGAAAGGGTACCGCTTACTAATGGAAATATGAGCTGATTCTATTCAGATAGTAACACCAATTCTTTAAAAGAGAATGCAAATATTCTACAAACTTAACATTGAATTAATTGCTGGGAGAATATGACCACGAGCCAACTGATGGATGTGTTTTCTTTATATTTCAGGACAGTGACATCATTGTCTGTGACGTCACTTTTCGGTTTGTGACATCGCCTGTGAGATCTGACGCCTGGTGGCGATAGCCTGATCCAATTAAATTCGTTCCCCGTGAATTTTAAACGAGCATTTCTTAAGGGTCTTCGAATGCATGTGCAATGAATGAGCATCCAGTGAACTCAATTCAAAACGTGAAAGCTTCCTGAACTCGAACTACATTTTCCGGCCTGCGAGCACTTTCAGGCACGCCATGAGTTAAGTCTAACACTGAACCAATTTCACAGAAATTACAGCGAATAGTCTGAATGGTTTATTGCTGGCGGATCCTTGTTAAACACTCGAAATTCCCTTTGAATCTCGTTTGTCTCCTTTTTGCGTCCATCCAAACGGAAATTTTGCGTCGTTCGAAAGTTATGTATACCGAAGGATAATTTTTGGAGGATTGGTTTGAACTTCACAGGGAACAAACTCCTTGTGCCAGGCTATCACCACCAGGCGTCAGATTAGGGTTGTGATATAACAGACCTGAAATATGAAGAAAACGCATCCATCAGTCGGCTCGTGATTGCCCTATTCGTGTGATCTTATGTTGTAGAACAACCTTAAAATCATTTGAGATCTCTAAAAGGAGTGAAGCAAATTATAGCCATTTACCGAAGAACCTCAAGTTTCTCACGTTGTTGAAGAGACCCCCTGAAGATACATCGACTGTTGGTGGAAGCTCTTGGTGACCAGACCCCGTCAGTTTAAACAGTTTGTCTCTAGTTCCCAGCGAATATGGGAGAAAACGAAGACGTTTGAGATGAGTCCCGATTCTCCTGGTCGGTAACAGTCAGCGCTGACGATAACATTGGAAAAGTTCGCAATATTTGTGCGCAAATGATTGCGTAGAAGATTCCCACATGTTCTGCGACTTGCGCGCCTGTCACCCGTCGACCTCACCCCGAAATGCGCAAACGTTTTCCAATTTCATCAATGCAGATTGTCTCCTGCCGGCGGGATCAGAGCGCAACTCCCAACGCCTTCCTTCCTGTCCGCAATCCCCCGGAACAAGACGAATAACTGCCTGAACGGACGACACCCTCGCACCATCGACATTCCATCAGTCTCTTCCCTGGCAGGATTGAAATTTGATAGTTGCAGGCGTCGTGCCGACTGAACGATTTCCTCGAAACCGTCTTGATAGGTGGAAGCGAATCAGCGCAACGCGAGAATTAGAATCTCGATCAATGCCGATTGAATTCAATCAATTCAATGCCAGCAATATTCGTGACGCATCGCGTCACGAACATTTGATATCGTCGATGGTCATATATTGACTTCAGCCAAGGAATCCCCCTGAAAATCGTGTCAAGCAAAGCCTAAGATTACATGGGGAAAAATCTTGGGATACCGTTGCCATCGTCAAGCCTGAATTATTAATTGGTATGTTTAGATCGATGAAGGACCCTGCTGAGGTCATGCTGACAATATCGCATTTTCTGCTTGTTTTATGACAAACTGAAGATCGTAGTGAAGATGCCGCGCATTCAAACTTTAGGTTGTCTGATAGAGACAAAAGAGAAGCAGCGGGGGCACGTCTCGAATTATTTGTGTGTATCACTCTATAGAGGCATCGAGACGGTCGGAAGAGGAGAGGGGGAAATGCGATCAATGGTTGAATCCTGGTTGAACCCTGAAACGCAGAATAAAAGACTAAAATTTATAAATAAACTATTCGCTGTTTCATTCCATATTTAGTAGGATGGAGTCCTGGAAAAGAATATGCGCGGCAGGTAAAAAACTCTGCACCAATGAGCTCCGCTCTTACAATTTCATTTCAGTCTTGCCCTTGTGATGATGTCACACGGATGTGATCGTACTAGCCCAGCCCACCTGGTTGACGAGTCGATGTTAAGAGGTTTGTTTTCTTTATGGCAGTAAAAACTCCCTTGTTCACGTGTGCATTAGATAACCCAAGTTTAACTAATCTGCAAATTAGTTTTTTCAAATGGCCTGGCAACGTACGGAGACCTCGGACAAAAACCTCTCGGAAAAACTTTCGTCCTCTTTCCTTTGAAGCAAAGCTTTGAAAAATGGTTTAGATAACGCTGCAAATTTTATAGCAAAAAAATTAATTGCTGCTTACATCGATAATGATAAAGTTCTTGATGACATCTCTTGTTATATTTCTGCAGCAGGAAGGAAGAACTACGTGACAGATGCTTGGAATGCAGAGGCGAAAGAACTCCTGTGGTGCGGAAAGAAGTATTTCCCTTTACCTTCAACTTCATGCAGACTCATTAAAAGTCCTATTTGGATCTCAAAATGACCAGGGTTATACAGCCAAGGGGATTTAGCTCGCATGAGTAGAAAAAATTCTCAAGAATAGCTGGAAAATAAGTATTTTTAGAAACCGATAAGTGAAATACATAGGAACGTCTCGTAGTGTGTGGATGGAGCAGGCCCACAGCGGCCAAGGAACGCATTTTAACCTGATTTTGGAGCTCCATTTTTTTTTGTCAATCTTACTTGGTGCTATTTTTTAATAATGAAATCCCGGTCGTTACGGAAAAAAATCAGGTCACTCTTCTTTTCTCCTATCTAAATCCCCTTCATATCCATAAAGCGCACTTTTCTACACGGAAGTAGTTCCACGGAGTACCAATTTTGAAATTGCATAGAATTAAGTGTTTTACATACGAGGGATTTCTCAAAGGTTCTGCCAGTAGCCCACAAGTCGTCATCGGAGACGGCCGCAAAGTGCTACTTTGGGGCTACTGGCAGAACTTTTGAGAAATCCCTCGTAGAACTTGTGCCGCGTATGCAATGATAAGAGCGAATAAGCTAAAACCACGTCTTGCAAGCGGATGAAGGGAATCAGCATTAGTCGTTATTCGACCCCAATGTGAATGGTAGCCGGCTATCATTCACTATCATCATTGAAAGTGGGGGAGGGGGGCGAAAGGTCGGTCCTGTCCCCCTCGGCTTATGCATCAGCACCCCCCCTCCTGGTTGTGACCGGGGCCTGTTTTCATTCCGGGGGAGGGGGGAAGCGGGGCTGAGCCAGTCAAGAGATAGGGGACTTACGTTTATCCTCTCTAATCTTGGGGTGAGAGTGGGCGGGTGGAAACATTACGTTCTTTGTCCCCTTAACCTCAAGAAACTTGGTGCGCCTATGCCAAAATCAAAGAATGGGCAACTCTAATTCGTAAGGAGGACGCAAGCGGAACGCCATAGCCTACAATCATGGATGTGGTGTAAAGGAAAACCTGATCCGGCGATCTGAGCCTTTCGACGTCAATGGTTTACTTCACTTTTTCTATCGAAATGGCAAATAGCTATAACTGAAAATGACTCTTCTGTTAACACAATTATGTCATGTGTCGTTCATATGGTATCATAACGTTTTCGGAATTCCTACTGCTCAAGAGATAACATGGAGGGAGGAAAATAAATGAAGAAAATAATGACACAAATGAATGCCACATGCAAATAATTCCTCTTCAAGCTTTGGGCTGGATGCGAAGAGGCATTCCTGATCATATTGATAACTTGAGTTGAGCCAGCTCGAGTGCTCATCCCACTTCCTTCTCATCTAAGATGAGCCTAGTTTACCAATGAAATAAATGCTGGTCGATGTGCTGTCAAATTACCGTTAGTTCTCTCTATTCTTGTTTTATTCGTGGATTTTATTTGGTTCGTGCATATTCGCGGAGGCATCGAACCTCTAATGAAGATATCCTAGGGATGGGCATGGACTCCATCACACAACGCGTTCTACCCATTACTGTAAGTGTAACAAAAAAAATTCCACCTTGAGCTTATGCGACTTGAACTGGTTCCACTTCACACTGTTTCTCCTTTCTCGTTAACCTTTCAGCGAATATGGTCACACTGCATCTGACGCCACTCGCCTGTAAGTGCTCTCGTGCCTCCCTAATGGCCACCTCTGAAACCTCTTCAGCGCGCCACTTAATCCCCTTTATTAGCAGGCCTCTAAATTTCAACTCAATAAATAACGCTTGAGCTCTTACTGGTACTTAAATCTGGATCTTCATCCGGCATTTAAGTACCAATTCAAGTGATCCTGTAACATTAAGCTAGAATTGCCTGAGCGTGCTGAGAGAGTTCCAGACCCCCCTCGATGATACGATACGATAACCTATAAATCTCTCTCCATTGCCTCTCCAAAATTATCCTCGAGAAACGCTTTCGGAGATCCATATTTATTTCGACCAATGGGAAGAAATCCGCTCTTAGGTCCAGCTCAATTTTGACCTTCGGACCTATTATTTTCCTCCTCTCGCTCGATAGCTGTTTCACTCAGCTTCTTGTCCTTATCCCTGATGTAGAAACCTATTTTCGCATCACACCTATTTTAAATGGCAATTTTAATTATTTTCCCCACGAGGCATCGATTTAGGTCATGATAGTAATCAAGGAACAGAAGCCATTTGATGGAGTCCCTGAGGACTCCATTCATGACCCCAACTTCCGAAGGCAAGTTTCTACTACTCTTCACTACTCGCTCTCTCTCTCTCTCTTTCTCCCCAGCAGCCAGTTACTGGTCCTTTTCGACCTCTGCATGCCTCAACTGAGACATATGGTTTCTGAGACCCGGTTTTTATTCACGTGACAAACACCACACCCATTGATTCGCGAAACACTTCCATTGAAGCATAGGAGCCATTCAGATATAGACTTTAAATGGTAACTATGGCAACTGATATGGTAACTAATAGTGGCTATATTTAGCTGACAGACAAGAAAATTTATCCCTTACTGAAAGGGGATTGACCTCACATAGAATCCCCTATACCTCCAATGCAGCCCGTAATTTTCCGCTCGGAATGGTATCGATAGATTTCGCGAAGTCTAAATATACGCCGTAGACGGAGTTCTTTATAGCCATCATATCCGTTACCCAATCCTAAAATTCTACCTAATTTGGTAGTTATCTTTCGTGAAGGAGGATTTCGGCTCTACTCCAAAGCATCACTAGGCGTCTATGTGCGGAGAGGCGTTGGTGTCTCTTGTGTAAGCTTTAACGCTACTAACCCCTCCTACCCCGTACGGAGTATGTTTCTTCAGGTTCGCCGACAAGAAATCCAGAGATTGACTGGAAATGAAGAGAGTGAGGAAATAAACGCTACTGTGCCATTGGAATCATTGGTGGCACCACGTCTATAGAATAGATTCCGTGTGGATCGATACGAATTATACAGGGAGAGCCGGAAATATCGAGTCCTTTGAAAATGAACTTATCTACTGAATCAAGAGGCAAAAAAGCTGAAACGGTGGAAATATGAACAACTCATGGAAATAGCATAACACGTACTTCAGTCTTGAAAATACTGTCTACATGTTCTCCCCTACAACTTACACTTTTGCTCGGACGAAGATATCGTTCATATCCGTGGTTAAGAGGGTCAGATCAATGGTCGGAATTTCTTCTCTGACATTCTCCTTGGATCAGAACAAGGTCAAAGGCCGGTCAGCTTATGCCCTGGACTTCATGTAATCAGGGCAGCGAAATTATGCGAATTTGAGAGCCCGGGGAACGTGAACCCTACTTGAAATGACTAGGCCGGAAAACATCGCAAGCGATGCATTCATGACTGACATTTTGTGTGGCACGCAGCCCGATCTTGGAGTCATATCCTAGGGTGAGTGCTGCAAATGTGGGCACTCTAAGGAAATTCTTCACTTCCACCTTGCTTCCTGGTTTTCGCAATGGAGCTTCGTCGTTCATATCTGGTCTCGTAGCAGCCCGATCTTGGAGTCATATCCTAGGGTGAGTGCTGCAAATGTGGGCACTCTAAGGAAATTCTTCACTTCCACCTTGCTTCCTGGTTTTCGCAATCCTCGAAGCAGCAAGTATAGACCAGAGCACTATGGAAATAATATCTGGAACATGGCGTTTGGAGCTCACGGGTACGGAAAGTAAAGGCTCCCGGACCCAGTTTCCACTTCGACCCAGTCTACAACCGAATCTCGGCACACTTGCTGGTATCGACGGCACCACCCTGTCGGGAATCACGGCACACTTATGTGTCACTATCGTTTACAACGGACTCAAGAATGAATGCAACGGCCTGATAAAACAATACCTAGTGTGGAAGAGAAGAAAGGAATGTGCAAAAGCTTAGCAAAATCCCAAGATTTCGCAGGATTTTTGAAGTGCGCTTAGGAAAAGTGGCCACTGCGAGAAAACTGCAACAGCAAATATGGCTGTTCCAAGCACATGTTAACAA
This sequence comes from Darwinula stevensoni, assembly GCA_905338385.1. Classification (NCBI taxonomy): domain Eukaryota; kingdom Metazoa; phylum Arthropoda; class Ostracoda; order Podocopida; family Darwinulidae; genus Darwinula; species Darwinula stevensoni. The sequence continues at coordinate 9,547 of CAJPEV010000485.1, forward strand.
CATTAGCCCTACCATCTGAGAATCCTTATCTGCCCGTGCCTAGGGGACTAATAGTGGAAGCAGAATTTTGGTGTTTCCGAAGTGCCGAGATTACCCCCAATGTCGACATTCGCAGCAATTACCGTATCGACATTTACGACCTCAGCGACTTCAAGAACGACTTCTTTACACCCTTCGGAGACTACCATCGCAAGGAGTAAGCAAACATGGAGACTTTTAGTCAAGAAGGGTTCTTTTTTAATCGTGAAACTGGTGTAATAAAAGAGGATCCGAATACCTGTGATATTATCTACATGAGTTGTTCTTTATAATCCCATCACTTTCAACTTCTTTCGTTTCTTTGTTAAATGATCACATTCGCATTTTGTGGTCTCGTTTCCGATGTGCCGTCCTTTCAAAGCTGTTGGGTTTGGGGCTACAGCACCAATATATTTATAGGCGCTCCCAGGCACATAAATCCATTCATATTACACACACATAGATTCATAGATTCTGTATGGTTTGAGGAGACAGAGTGCCTCGCTGATGCTGTGCACCTCTTAGAGTAAGAGGTCGACATTTACATGAAATATCCATTATGAGGACTTGGGAAGTATCTTAGGGGAACTGGATGCTTTCAGGAATCAGTGCAATGTCGCAATAATGGAAAGATCCTGATNGCTGTGCACCTCTTAGAGTAAGAGGTCGACATTTACATGAAATATCCATTATGAGGACTTGGGAAGTATCTTAGGGGAACTGGATGCTTTCAGGAATCAGTGCAATGTCGCAATAATGGAAAGATCCTGATTCAAAACAGCAACCTTCCTCAGAGGAAGTGGAAGACCCTAACCCTTGAGGATAGCTTTTCATACATCTCTCTTCCAGGCTCTCTTTCTAACTTCTACTTCGCCTTTAGAGGTATCCTCTATCGAAATTCATTCTGAGCAGACGGTGTTCCGTCTGCTCAGAATCACTCCGAATCCCTCAGATCGGTTTAAATTATTATTATATGCGAGATAGGAGAACTGGAGCCGCAGAGTAGAATCAGATAGATAGTCTTGTCAAAATTCAATTAAAGGAGAATGTTCAACTGTACATTGACAATTTAATCTTACAGCTAACCCTCGATATACCGCCACCCTCGTTCATCTCGAAAGCTTCTCTGAAAACAAATCTTCCCCATAAGCTTATCATAGGTGATCCCCGGTATAACACCGACCACGCCACCCGCAATTCGACGGCAGGCGGTTGCGGTTATAAACATGTTTGTACGAAAATAGTTGCATTCAGAAGGAACTAATACTCAGTTCATCGTATAGACAGCGTTGGGAACGACTTTTTTAGATTTATGAACAACGGGACTGTCGACCTGGTCGTGAAACAGATAGCGAGACCGTGAGAGGTGATTCACATCCGTGGAGTGGAATGTGCATAAGAAAAGTGCGGAGGATCGGAAGCGGCTAAGGGTGACGATATAAGCTTCTCATCCATTTAGTCAATTTGTCTTTCGGAGCCAATAGCATAATGTGGTTCATTCAATATAACGTCACTCGCGTTACAGCGACGAATCGGCGACGACCAACAGTGACGTTATATCAAAGGTTTACTGTATTTTCATAGAAGGATTTCAACATCCGGTCAAGACAAAACGTCTCTGCATATTTATTTTGAATCTTGGAGTAATTAATTCTGTTCCTCCACTGCAACATGATTCTTCGCCAATTTGACTTCGGAGCATGGGCGTCTGCTGATTTATTCCCGGAGGAGGGAGGGGGAGGGGGGGGCAAGGCACAATAGTGACAGAGCAGATGCACACACAAGGGTGATTGTGTCTTTTGTAAAATGATAAAAAAGTACAAGATTTCTGCACTGATTAGCTGAAGGTACAGCACGATACAGATAATTATACCAGTGACAACAATTATTTATTAACATTCAGTATAGCAACCTTAAGAGTATATAGTACTTTTCAGTATAGAGTGCCTTGGTAGGGCCCGATTAAATCACAATATTTATAAGAGAAAAGCAAGTGCTTCTCCAATGCAGTAGTTGGTAGAAGCAATAATAGGCAGTCCTATGTCTATGCACATTAAAATCACATTGTTACAATTAAGTAAATACGAGGGAACAATGATCAGCAGTCATAGATGTTGGCACATTAAAATCACATTCTGTTGCGAATGTGAATTAAGTAAACCAGTGCACTTGATATTCGGGTCGTGTCTGAATGACGAACTACAAATCAATATCACAAAATAGTGTGCCCTGAGTTGAGAAATCTTACTTGGGCCTCAAAGGACCCCTTACCCGTAGACCTATTATACAACTCTTATGTCAGACAATGAGACAGCCCAGCAAACAATTTGAAACACATAACGTTAAATCAATATTGAATCAACGTTCGTAACGTTGGTACAACGTTGGTCCAACGTAGCCTTGTTTGCTGGGAGGATCTTCTACTCCTTAAAGAGGAACAGCAGGCGCCTCGTTTACAAAAATAACAAATCTATCTGCAAAAATGTAACCCTAAGTTTCTAACGTACGGGTGCCTTCTTCAAAGCTTTTATTTTTTTTTTAGCTAACTGGACAAAAATAACTACCAAGGCGCAGGTATAGGCTCACTCGACTTGGGCAGGCCTACCGTAGGCCTAGTGCGAACGACCTACAACGAAGACATGAAATAGTCATTCAGCCTGGGATACTTGTACTCCATATTTTACGATAACGTAGCACTACGAAAGTACTGTACGGCGCAAGAGGAAACTTGATTTTTCAGTATTCTTACACTCACACTATGGACTCGCCTTGCCATGGCGACGTACGCGATGTCACGTAGAGCAGTAGTGTTACTAGAGCCTCTGGACCAGATGGGTTGAGTTGAATTTTTAACTCGTTAGGCGTAGTAGCGCCATCTTTTGGTAGGAAGAATAAATATACTTTGCTTGATAAGATTGGAAACGATATTTCATATTGCGCGGCAAGATTATTCTAAATGGTGCTACGGAAGAAGAGATTTCCGCATTAAGTACATTTAACTTATTTCTTTTAGTACTACCAGTAAATTACCATGCCCGACTTCCAGGGGGAGACAAGCGCCCCCCTCCCCCTTGCCCCTTCGAGCGGACGCCCATGCTTCGGAGGATAACATATTCATCACTGCCATGAAGCAAAGGGCGCCAATGCTTTCACACCCATTGCACAAACACTGAGAGAAGACGGAATGACTCACCTGTCCCGCATTGGCATGAAGGTATTGATCGTTCGATTCTTTCCCCCACGAACATTTCACCGTCTGACCGTTGACTTCTGTGTTGTGAATGGACACGATGGCGTGAGCGGCAGACTCCTTCGATGCGAACCTTTAAGAAGCCATGTTGAACATTTGTACTCCGTTTGTTTCTTAATGAGAGGGGGTGATTGGTAAGGGGATTAGTTTTACCTAATGAAAGCGTAACCCTTTTCTTTGAAGACTCGAATCTCTTGGATGCCACCAAAGGGAGAGAAAGTCTTCCTGATGAGTTCCTCACTCAAGCCCGTCATGACCCCACCACAATAAACGGTCGTGTTCGTTGGACTGCTCTTGTTATACACCTCCTCGAACGTGTACTGCTTCTGGCCTGCAATGAGTACGTCTCAATGCATCCTGCATCCATTCCGACTTGTTTGGCTTTCCCATGGATTTTCATGTTCTGGGCGAACATGCAATTAAGATCCTGAATCCATATGTTTGTTCTACGGTGAGACTCGTGCCATCTGTTTCCACTGTTAAGTCCATTTCCCCTTCCCTCCTCCTGCGCTTTCTATCTTTCTACTACCTTCCTGTCTTTGTCCGTATTCTTAGTGCATGATACTGTTTTCACAGCAGGTGGAATCGCGAAGACATGCTCGGGAAAGGCTGGTGATGGTCTGGCATAACGAAGAAAAGCCGACTACCCATCCTTCTCTCCATCCCCCTCCCCCCCCTGCTGTCATTCCTCAGCGCTATATCCTCCATTTTCCACGAGTTTTCCTTCGCTTGTTGACACGAGCCCCAAAATCGGATTACTTTCTTCAACTCACTCTTCCCTGTAATTTCAAGATAGGATGAAACAGAGAGGGGGAGCCCCCCCTCTTTTTCCCCCATTTCCTCTATTCCTTTTTCTCTTTTTTTCTGCTTTTTCTTCCTCATTCCCCTCCTCCCTGTGGAGGTGGAGAGGAGAGGAGGGGGGAACCTGATCCAGAGGTTCGAAAGGGTTTTCTTTCTCAGAACAATAAAGAGGAAAGGAGTTTGTATTAGGGAGATTCCTAAGGAAACCGGATCTCCTCTGCATGGCGTCGCTTTCCCAGAGAGGTCTGTCAAAAGCTAGGACAAATGCCCAGGCTTTCTTTCTCGGAAGATGTATGGCCGAGGAGCCCTCTGACATTCAACCCGACCCGATGAGAATCGAACCCACACTGACCAAGTCTTCATATACATCCCTTGTGTCCCCTTATTATTTGGAGTAGGGAAGAACACCCAGATGGGAGATAATGGTTTAATCGCAAATCTCTACACAGGGTACACAGGGTGACAGGGTGACACAAACGCATGAGAAAGTTCCAGATGTCGGTAACAGAGTATGATTAAGGTTCTGACTGGGGTGATGGACCTTTATTAGAGGTGAATATAAGAGTGGAAAGGGAAATGAGAACTCACCGTCATGTTTGTGCTGCGAGGGTTTCCTTGTTGCCCAATTCGTTCGGATGTTTCGACTTCCCAACCATTGACCATTCATAGCATTGATCGCAGCCTCCGCATCCTGATCAGCAATCAAAATAATTTAACCAGGAGTTACTGAATCACTATGAATTCTGTTAATCACTATTTAAAGGGATATGTATGGGATTCAGTGTTGTCACTCCTGTTTCTTTTCTGTATCTAACAAGGAAAAATATACTGTATAAACCAGGATATTGAGGGGAGAGATTTTGAAATATTCAAAGGCTGCGCGCCTCCTCTCTCTCTTTCTCTCTTTCTCTCTCTTTCTCCTCGGTTGACTTCGATGCCTTCCTCCTTTGTGGAATAATGCAGGAAGAGTCGCACGACCATAATTCGTCGCCTATAAACGCAGACACTCAATCGAGGCGCCTCGATAAAATTCCACTCGAATTATCCTCCCTATTTCCTTCTGCATAAGCATGTGTGTTGTGCGGAGAAATGAGTTGATGGAATGCTTACGGTTTTCCTCACGAACGACACGAAGCCATAACCCTTGGGTTTGAGCGTCTGGGAATCCCGAACCACCCTGCAGTCACTGCAAAATACAGCATAAAAATATAGTATAGACAAATATGGTTTTCGCTAGACATCAATGACAAATGTGTAAGGTCTAAATTTTCACTTCATGACTACGATTGTATTTTTTTTCATGAAACATTGAATCCCTTACTCTGGAAAGCAGAGCTGAAGCAAGAACGGAATAAATGGTGTGATGGCTCACAAGATTTCCCCGAATGGAGAGAAGGCCTCCTTGAGAGTTTGCGTTTCAACGTCAGGGCTGAGGTCTCCGACGAATATGTGAAAGTGCTCTGCAAGCAAACAGCAAACGATACGACTCTTAACGTACGTCTTCTCTGCAGGACTTCTGTCCTCCGAGAGTAGCTGTCAACTGATCATGTACTGGGTTGAAAACTACGCTTCAGGGAATGAAGGAGGGGAATAGGGGGAAGGGGGAAGAGGAAAGGGGAGTAGAGTATCATGTCCCGCAGGACTCGAGGAGAACTCCATTATAATCCTCATATGAGGAGGAGCAGAGTTGTCATCTGGATGGATAAATATTGGTGCCTTGCCGTCGACATCTACTCTTTCGAATCCCCTTATGATTGTCAATGAGGAAAGAAGATTAACGTGTCAAAAACAAACGTATGTTCATCGATTTTGGAGAGGGAACGGCATACAAAGGCGAAAGGGAAGAAATCCTCCTGTCCGAGCCCCTCGTTCCTATACCTGAAGCCGAGGAAGTGATGGATGGCAGGGGTGACATGGCAGCTAATTAATTACATCATCCATTAAGACAGTGGATTCCCTCTCTGCTTAGAGCTGTTCAGATCTGAAAAGCCTGTCTCTAGGCTTGCAAAATCCCTTCCCATTCCCGCGATGCATGTACTCCATACCAAATAATAATTTACAGAAGTTTCTTTGATCTCTTAATTGAATTTCTTCATTCAAGTTCTGTGATGTTGGCTCACAGGATCTGTAGCATATCTCGAAACTGTTCGTGTCATTGTTTGGCGTGTCCGGCCTTAGCATGATCTTTTATTAAATCGTCTGTTGCTTTAGACCGAGCTTTTCACTGCTGCTGCTCTGTTTTCCAGGTTGAACTTTTTCACGACCTGTCCAGGACTTCAGGAAGTCTCATGAGTGCTTTGTGTCGCCTGGACATAGCATATACGATTTGCCTGCCTTTTGAGGCAGATTTCCAGCCGAGGTACGATGACAGATGCACTCCAAGTGCTAGCAACAAAAAATATTTGCCAGCATAATTCAGTCGTGAGAGTACTTACAATGGGCGTTTGGAACAGCGAATAGACTGCGGATGATGGAGGTGGTGGCATTGGAGCAATTTGATAGCGGAGAAAGGGGATTGGGAAGAGGATCCACGACCTTTCATTTCATTTTATTCTCAGCTCACTCTGCGACCTGCCCATATCTAACGCGTGGACAAATGTCACATTTCTTGCAAGATCCCAGCCTCTATTTTGTGCCCCTAAGTTCACTGCTTTTAGAGTTACCGTCAACCACGCGTCAGCGTTGATGCAACACAGGAGGGTTGCATTGGAATTGCTGGATTTAATATGAATTCATTCATTTTACGAAATTCAACGTCTACCATTCGAGGTCATGGGGGAAAAACACGAATTGACTTTCGTATCACACAACCCTGGGCTAATGCATTCCTGATTTATGCGCATCTATATTTTTTCCGCACGAAGGCATTAGCCCATTTATGAGGAAGTCGCGAAACGAAAATCTAATCAGTACATATTGCCATACTAGGCCTGATAATGTTCATCGTGGAATAGGATGACGAGTAATGAAAGGAAGAGAAGGGCATATACCAGCTGAAACAGGTACAGTGAGCGAGAACTTTTATCTTACAATAACATTCATTACATCTGTATTATTCTAAGGTACAGATTTAGCGCTAGGAATTCAAGTTTGCATTTAAAAAAATGCTTTAGCTTATTGTCCCAAACAGCAAGAGAATAGCTGATGCTACTGATGCAGGGGCCTCACAGATTAAGAAAGCAAGAATAAGCCGACTCTTCAAGTCTAGAACAGGAGTTTGTAAGCCCGATTGATCCGGATTAGACAGGATTTCAGAGGATTGCGGCACATGTAAGCGAATGCCCTGCGGCATTTCGTGTGCCGCATTCTCATATCGTATTTATTCCTCGCTTCTGTCACACGCCTCTCGACATCTTGTCATCGTCCGATTCAAAACACGATTAAAGAGATGACGACTTTCGACCGTCGTCTCTCAGACGTTCATGCGCCATGAACTGCACAACTTTCTCCCAACTCTGATGGGAGAAAGGGAGGGCGAATGAGAGGAGAGGATGATTGAGGATGAGGATGAGCGCACTCCACTCGAAAGAGGCAATGGTTTCAACTGTCATGAGAGACGTATAAGGCCTAGTGCCTAGCGCCTAGGGTCACTTGGGGGCCTAATATGCTTCCTCGTCCTCCCTACAGTCCCCGAACTTGACCCTTTCAGACTATCACCTCTTCGGGCCCTTTAAGGACGCTCTTCCTGGATGTCAGTTTCAGAATGACATTCAAGTTCAACAAGCCGTGCAGAAGTGGGTCCCGAAACGCGATGAAGCCTTTTACCGTGATGGTATACAATCCCTGGAACATCGTTGGCGGAAATGTTGTGAAAGAAATGGTGATTACGTGGAAAAATGACACACTGTTCCCAACATTCCAAGCAATCATGTGTACAAGTATCATGGATTAAAGGTAACTGAGCAATAAAAAAGAGGCATTGCTCTTGGGATGACCCTCGTATTTGACTCCTAGGGGGATGAGCTCTTTTGCATTTGAGAGCTAGATTTTGTTTCGAAGAACCATACGTTGACTAGCTGTATAATTTCCCATCTTCCACAACTTGAACTAGAAAAGAAAAGCCATACTTCTGGTACTTGCGAGACAACTACTACCCCAAACCTATGATTTCCTTAGCTCTAATAGCACTTGAAAAACGTGTATCTTCATGAATACCCTCTGCATATCGGTAGCAGTTACAAGTGACTGGACATCCCGTTCAGTTAGACGATGGATTATACTTATTGACGTTTGATCGGAAAAAATTGAGAAAATTGCAGATCTTGGCTCGTTGGCATTCACCAGGGCCTCACTCAACTCCGTCATTAACGTCACGGGTCACCAGCTAATGGATCTGTCACGAAGTATTCAAAGCAACTGAAGAGAATATGCAGTACAAATTAGCTGGGGCAAGAAGAGATGAAGTGAAACACATCGAACTCTGTCACTGCTCTGCTCCTGACGTTGTCTTTCTTCTCACTACGAATTATTTGATGCAAGTCGAGAAAGACTTTTAAAGAGAGTCTCCTCACAGGCGGCTGTGGATTTGCATGCAGGCACTACTGCATGGGCAAAGGCAGGGTTAGAAGCAGATCCCCCGAAGAAGAAATCGCACCCCGATAGCGCACAAGTGCAACCACTCCTTAAAGTCAGCCCAGGCAAGGACGGAAAAGTTTTAGATCAAGCCAGGGATGACAAACTCGATTAGGTTGTGAGTCGGAGGGAATCCTTTGGGGTTGGTAATAAGCCAAATTAACAAGTTCTAATTTTATTTATTAAATTTTTAATACGGGCAGGCTGCTTTTTAGCAGCGCTTTTCCAAAACTAACCTTTGAAGAGGGCTTCGCGAGCCGAACAAGACAGACCTGTCGTTGGCTTTAGTTTTAGTTTTAGATTCAGGTTTAGTATTGTGTTCAGACCTCGGTTTAGACTTACAATTATACAAATACTATACATTGTATATAGATTTATACTTATATGTTGAAGTGATGGCTTCTTTTTACCCTAAATTATAAATCATCACAGAGAAACGGAGTTGCTTGTTTCCGGCATGGCGCCAAAATTTGCCATGGCTCGTCAAGTTGGCGGCGGTGGCAGCCGGCCAAGTGGCATTAAATCTGTCAAATGTTTTTGATGTTCTCGGAGCTTCATTACACGTCTCCGATGTAAAAGACTTGGCTACATAGAATCTGCACTTACTACTCGCTGGGTTTCTCGTTTTATCACAAGCCAGGCAATTGGAACTCGCTATATAATGGCCGAAAGTTGTAAGCTGTGATGTGACATGGAACAGACCGACCGTTCGCTCCATTTAACAACATATTAAAAGGCACTGAAGCAGGCGTCCCTTTCTCTTCGAGGAACATCCATTTCGTTCACGAGGGCAGTCACAAACAATGGAGTTTGTGGAATCTGACCGGGAACGGGAAACGGGACAGCGAACGAAGACGTACAAGGCTTAACGACGGCCGTCTCCGTACTCTTCGCATAAATCTACTTAGCGAAATCCCAGCGACGTTTGTGCGAGAGAAGAGGGTATCAGGTCGTGTCGCCGTGAAGAAAAGTTGCAAAACGTGCATTTCGAACTCATCTGATCACGTAAGATGAGTTATGATCATGAAGAAATGATGACGCCAGATAATAACTGATAGGGAGATTGTAAATTTGCCCTTGTGAATCAGGAGCGACAGGAGAATGAACTACACGCCTTAAAAAAAAAATAAATGTTGACTTCAGTTTTACTTTAGTATTTCATCTATCATGGACTCCGTTACAGAGCCCTTCTAAATCGATGGGAATGGGAATGCACCGTAAAGCAAGACACAAAATCTATGGAGACATATGGACCTCGAGTTAGCCTTGGAACGGAAAAGTGATTAGAGTTGCTCTGCCCCACCGAAATGCGGAGGACGGACGGGGGGAGCTTGTCTGCGACGTCAAAGGCCATGCCGCGATTCCTGCTCCGGAAACGAGACACCGCGAACACTCTTATATCTAATGCGAGGGATTATCGATCGCCGTGGAGTAGATTTCACAGGTAAATTTAGCCGGCGAATAAAATCTGGAGAAATCGACAGCCCAGTTACGATGAAAAGCTCCACGGTCATGGTCGTACAGTTTGCTGGGGGTGTCGATTGCTATCCCTTTATTATTTTATTGCTCATATCGACGTGGGAGATGATCTTTTATTCAGAGGACCATTAGGGTTTCTCCCAGCCACGCTTTTCCCTGCCCAATTCGATCGAATACGGAACGCTGACACATGTTGTTGCACATTTCACTACATTCTTAAAAAAAAAAAGTTTGGTAATATGAAAAACAGGCTTTTGAAAGCTGAAATTGCAGGCAACTTCTTCACCCAAAAAATAAATCGAGTGTCAGTGCCCAATGATGTCAGATAGCTCTTCACCTTCGCTCGCACTTTATTTCTATCGACCAGAGGCATCCGGTAACGAAAGTATGGATGTGCTATCGCATATGCCTATAATTCATTTTTAACTCTCACTTTACTGTTGAAAATGTGACGACCTTGATGCATATCAAAGCGCCGTACATTTTTGCGACGTCACTTCGCAAGGAACTAATGAGAAGGAAAAAAGTGTTATTCTCATGTCGGTTGATGTGGCGGTCTCCTGAACTTAACTCAGACTGAACCGAACGTCCCTGGAAATGGTCTAACCGAGCGTTTGGTAACATCATAGGAATAGATGCACTCCTGATGAAGCAAACAGCGCTTTCGGGGTGCATTTGCCCTTTCCAGAGACACGAGAAATACAACTACAGTGTGGACGGGAATGACTCCCTCGAATGGCTTCCATTGATCTCAGTAATGCCCTAAGGAGTCGTTCTCCTCCACGCTGCTGGGTCATCCATAAACTACTGATCACTTTCAATCGCTTTGTTTTCTTGGAACGAGACCAGTCATTGCTGCGAGTGTTGCATCATGATGGCGAGAACTCAAAGACTTCTCAGATAGGGTAAATTGGGGGAATATGGCCATTGGGGTAATATGGCCCTTCACAAGGAATCCCCTTATAGACTGAATAATTAATTTGGGCGAATTAAAAAAAATAGTTCTATCGAAGAGTACATGCAATTGTCAAAATGTTTAGACCTGTTCATCGATTCGGTTCTCACAGGAATTCGGGATACATCGATGTCTTGAAAGTCATATGCATGCGATTCTTTGACTCATGACCCTGAAACTAATATGAGCCTTGAGCAACATAAGCGTATATTTCCTAATAGCAGCATGGATACAGAAACCATTTCTTCTAAGTTCTTCTATGGTCTCTCCAGAATGCTTGTGCAAAGTGCTAGCCCCTTCACTGGCGGTTTGCAGACAGTGTTGTCAATTTGAAATGCGAGCCAATATGGGGAAATATGACCATCTCGATTTGGGTAATATGGACACATACTTCATTTCATGTTAGCACCGCACTGACCTATTGATAGTGTCAGCTTCCTTTCGTGCGGGATCTCAGACTGCAAGAGATCATCCAATGCACTTCCTCTGGATATATGGATAGACGTACTGGACATCTGGACGAAATATGCAGTACATGAGGAGGCCATGCATGAGGGTATGCTTATGCACCTCCTTCTGCATCGCTTGACATTCTCCAGAAATTTTGTTGCACGAAACTTGAATGCAAGCAAATATCCCTCGTACAAATAGGGCATTTTATGATTTTTGGCACTATTTATCCATACATGCAAAAACAACGCAACATTTTTCCTGCAAAGTAAGACCTCTTATTTTACACTCGTAGCNTTGGCGGCGGTGGCAGCCGGCCAAGTGGCATTAAATCTGTCAAATGTTTTTGATGTTCTCGGAGCTTCATTACACGTCTCCGATGTAAAAGACTTGGCTACATAGAATCTGCACTTACTACTCGCTGGGTTTCTCGTTTTATCACAAGCCAGGCAATTGGAACTCGCTATATAATGGCCGAAAGTTGTAAGCTGTGATGTGACATGGAACAGACCGACCGTTCGCTCCATTTAACAACATATTAAAAGGCACTGAAGCAGGCGTCCCTTTCTCTTCGAGGAACATCCATTTCGTTCACGAGGGCAGTCACAAACAATGGAGTTTGTGGAATCTGACCGGGAACGGGAAACGGGACAGCGAACGAAGACGTACAAGGCTTAACGACGGCCGTCTCCGTACTCTTCGCATAAATCTACTTAGCAAAATCCCAGCGACGTGTACTGCGAGAGAAGAGGGTATCAGGTCTTGTCGCCGTGAAGAAAAGTTGCAAAATGCGCATTTCGAACTCATCTGATCACGTAAGATGAGTTATGATCATGAAGAAATGATGACGCCAGAGGACGATAACTGATAGGGAGATTGTTAATTTGCCCTTGTGAATCAGGAGTGACAGGAGAATGCACTACACGCCTTAAAAAAAATAAATGTTGACTTCAGTTTTACTTTAGTATTTCATCTATCAACTATGGACTCCGTTACAGAGCCCTTCTAAATCGACGGTAATGGGAATGCACCGTAAAGCAAGACACAAAATCTATGGAGACATATGGACTTCGAGTTAGCCTTCGAACGGGAAAGTGATTAGAGTTGCTCTGCCCCACCGAAATGCGGAGGACGGACGGGGGGAGCTTGTCTGCGACGTCAAAGGCCATGCCGTGCTCCCGTCCGCGATTCCTGCTGGGGAAACGAGACACCGCGAACACTCATATCTAATGCGAGGGATTATCGATCGCCGTGGAGTAGATTTCACAGGTAAATCTAGCCGGCGAATAAAATCTGGAGAAATCGGCAGCGCAGTTACGATGAAAAACTCCACGGTCATGGTCGTACAGTTGGCTGGGGGTGTCGATTGCTATCCCTTTATTATTTTATTGCTCATATCGACGTGGGAGATGATCTTTTATGCAGAGGATCATTAGGGTTTCTCCCAGCCACGCTTTTCCCTGCCCAACTCGATCAAATACGGAACGCGGACACATGTTGTTGCACATTTCACTGCATTCTTAAAAAAAAAGTTTGGTAATATGAAAAACAGGCTGTTGAAAGCTGAAATTGCAGGCAACTTCTTCACCCAAATAAATCGAGTGTTAGTCCCCAATGATGTCAGATAGCCCTTCACCTTCGCTCGCACTTAATTTCTATCGACCAGAGGCATCCAGTAACGAAAGTATGGATGTGCTATCGCATATGCCTATAATTCATTTTTAACTCTCACTTTACTGTTGAAAATGTGACGACCTTGATGCATTCAAAGCGCCGTACATTTTTGCGACGTCACTTCGCAAGGAACTAATGAAAAGGAAAAAAGTGTTATTCTCATGTCGGTTGAGATGGCGGTCTCCTGAACTTAACTCAGACTGAACCGAACGTCCCTGGAAATGGTCTAACCGAGCGTTTGGTAACATCATAGAAATAGATACACTCCTGATGAAGCAAACAGCGCTTTCGGGGTGCATTTGCCCTTTCGAGAGACACGAGAAATACAACTACAGTGTGGACGGGAATGACTCCCTCGAATGGCTTCCATTGATCTCAGTAATGCCCTAAGGAGTCGTTCTCCTCCACACTGCTGGGTCATCCATAAACTACTGATCACTTTCAATCGCTTTGTTTTCTTGGAACGAGACCAGTCATTGCTGCGAGTGTTGCATCATGATGGCGAGAACTCAAAGACTTCTTAGATATGGTAAATTGGGGGAATATGGCCATTGGGGTAATATGGCCCTTCACAAGGAATCCCCTTATAGACTGAATAATTAGTTTGGGCGAATTTAAAAAAATAGTTCTATCGAAGAGTACATGCAATTGTCAAAATGTTTAGACCTGTTCATCGATCCGGTTCTCACAGGAATTCGGGATACATCGATGTCTTGAAAGTCATATGCATGCGATTCTTTGACTCATGACCCTGAAACTAATATGAGCCTTGAGCAACATAAGCATATATTTCCTAATAGCAGCATGGATACAGAAACCATTTCTTCTAAGTTCTTCTATGGTCTCTCCAGAATGCTTGTGCAAAGTGCTAGCCCCTTCACTGGCGGTTTGCNCCCTTGGAAGGCAATGCGGCAGTTTCGCGAATTGTGTGGTATGTGCTGCACTGATAACATTCAAAGTAGCATAGAATAAATGTCTTTCAAAGAGAGCAAGGTGTTATTCTTCGACATGATGGGGAAATTGACCATCTCGATTTGGGTAATATGGACACATCCTTCATTTCATGTTAGCACCGCACTGACCTATTGATAGTGTCAGCTTCCTTTCGTGCGGGATCTCAGGCTGCAAGAGATCATCCAATGCACTTCCTCTGGATTTATGGATAGACGTACTGGACATCTGGACGAAATATGCAGTACATGAGGAGGCCATGCATGAGGGTATGCTTATGCACCTCCTTCTGCATCGCTTGACATTCTCCAGAAATTTTGTTGCACGAAACTTGAATGCAAGCAAATATCCCTCGTACAAATAGGGCATTTTATGATTTTTGGCACTATTTATCCATACATGCAAAAACAACGCAACATTTTTCCTGCAAAGTAAGACCTCTTATTTTACACTCGTAGCGCTTAGTCACTTTAATCTATGCTTGATCACTCCTCTTACACGCACACAGTCTCTAGATATTGTCTCCCAATCACGTGCATCGTTACTCAAAAGCAAAAGCGTTGCAATCCTGTTTTCCACAACGGTTCCTCGAGTCAGGTAATGATGTCGACTTCTTTGTTTGTCCTCGGTGCAGTTAATGTTTCTTTTTCGACTGCTGAGAGTCCTTTCTCATGTTTCAAGGTACTCAGCATGTTCCAGCATATTTCACACGTTCCTGGACAACCTGGAGTTGTTTGTTCAGAAATGGCCATATTCCCCCAACTATAGGGTTAATATGGCCTCTTGAGACTTACTCAAAAAAGACCCAAAGACGCCATAACCATGTTTTTTTTTGCATACGCCTTGCTGGCATTTAGCAAAGGAGATATCAATCAATATTTTGGAAACATCTTAAAAGTCAAATTCAACCTCGATGGGCCATGATGACCAGGTTTCATTTTGTAGGGCCATATTCCCCCAAATTACTCTATACAATTTTCGATCCAATTAGAAAACAGGATGCAAGCTGAGTAGAGATGAAAAGGAGATAATTTCAGAGATCATGCTCCCTGTAGTCAGAAATAATTTTTTTCTTAAACAGGGCCCCCCACATTATTGCTTATTACCTAAGCTATTTTCCTTATTTTTTGCAAGCAACCATTCCGTTTCGTTCCCTTTAATCAGATACATCAAAGAAAACGTAAACTTTCCTCGTTTTCCGGATGCAAACTTGCTCCAAGGAGCTCTCCTTTTTTTCCGAGTGCACATATATCGAAAGTGAGCCTATTCTTATGGATCTTAGAGAGTACTGTATACATAGACATATTAAATTATCCATTTGATAACCCAACATCCTAGTTTGTTGTCCAAAAAGCCTCTGGTTAAATCGCAGAGCCAATCCTAGTGTTGTCGAGAGAAAGAACTTCGGGACCTGTAGCATTTTTGACGGGATCCATCCGGAAGCAGAAGCAGTAGGCGCAAGAGTAAGCCCTGTCGGCTCCGGCCCGCTGATGGGCGAAGAATCGTGTCATTCGCAAGCCCGCGAGCCCGTCATCCGTGAAGGACAGAAGGAAAGGGTCTAGGACTTTGTCCCGTTCGGCGCTCTTTACCCTTCCTTTGTAGCTAGATTTATCACATTTATCTCCTTACTTTGAATCTCACGTGCTTCCAGTTCGGTGCTCAATCTCCTTTCAGAGATGGTATTCTCTCAGCATCTGAATGTCGCATATACACCAATATATAGGATTTCCCCAAGCCATCGCATGTATACTTCATGATAAAATTCAAGAAACTCAATGAAGGAAGATGACGTCAAGAACCAAGGTCACTATCCTTGCTCAATGGAGTAAAAATGGAGTACCTTCGAGACTTACGGAAATATCATACCTTTACATGCTCTGGTTCGGAATGCCAGTGAGCATGCCGATCGATCCATGGAGTATCATGCTTTCTTGTTTCCTTCTTGAAGATCATTCCGACGCGAGCGATACTAAACGTTTTTCCCCATCGCGGAATATGATATGGATACCGTGTACACGGGTATATACGGATACCGTGACTGCGGTTTCCATATATACCAGTGATGAACTGAATAATATTAGTATCCCCTTTCGCTAATTGGATTGACGGATATTCTCCCACCTTCTTTTCAACTAATACCAGAAAATACGACATAGATGTAATTTGTTTTTCCCTCAGAGCAAATAACCTCGTCTCGTGAGCAGTCTTCCCGGCGATTATTTAAGGCCGCTGTCTCATCTGCGTCGTCTCCTATCTCGTCTTCCAGGAAAAGAAGCTCTCGGAGCTTCAATCCATAAGTAGACTGAAAATCGATCGAAAGCGGCCCGCTGAAATAGAGATCGAAGATTGATGGAGATGTGAATAGAAATCCATTTCAATGGATACTTGCATCGACGACGGGATGGAAAGAGATTACAAGATGGGAACAGACCAAAGCGGTGTCGTCATCACGCATCCATCGCCTCATCGCGTTATCGTTTCCTTTGTACTTCCGCTACTTTCCCACGGGATAATGTAATGCTCACTCATGTGCATACCAGGTAACGAGTCGTGCCGCATTTTTTCCATGGTCTCTTGCGGTGCGATTCGTTACCCTAATGCGAATTGGGAATCTCCAGGCATTGACTTACAAATCACTGTCACGGAGAACTTCGATCCGCAGGCTTGACCATCAATCTAATGAATCAGGCCCATTCTATGTGCACCTTCAGAGTGTCTGGGGAACAGATATGCTCCGGAGAAAAACAATTTCGCCTTTTGCCTGTAGCTTCCTGGGAGTGATTTAATGATGTACGTGTTGGGAATAACAACTCAGAAAAACACTGAACAGCCATAGTGATCTCCTCTCTCGGTCGCTTCTGATCTCGAATAAAAGGCTTGACTGTGAACCTTCAAAAATTTTTCGCGTCATACGCATGTAGATGGAAGTTGTGAAGCGAAGCATCGTGCATCGTGGTGTCGGTTTCTGAAGATACTTTCTGCCGTTTCGCTGTGTGTATCGTGTATCAATCACGAGACGGGTCACGATGATGTTGGTCGCTGATTATTAACGTGAAATTTCGCGGGCTCCGCATCAGGTTCACCGAAAGTAAAAGCTACAAGAAAAGCAATCTTCGTTAACAGTGAATGTGTTCCGAGAACGCGGATTGTTTTGGCCGAGTCGTTGAGCCCCAACGATGGCTCGGTTTCCTATCCATATGTCTCGATCTTATTTTCAACGAGTTCTTTGAAGCCAGAGCTGTTGAACGGTATGATTGTTGGCAAGTTTCCTGGATCGTACTCTCACCATTTAGCATGTGAGAGGGGCTTGCAAGCATCGCCAACAATACCGTGTTATAGTCAATAGTTTACACTAGTGAATTTCGCATTTTACTGATTATGTCTGCAGAGAGTCAGCAATTAGGATGCAGAAAGAGCCATAGAGCTTCATCTTGAATTACCTCCCCCCCCCCGTAGCGGAGAAGCAGATTCACCCCATGACTCCAGGGTGAATTGGGAACACCTGAGAAGCAGGCAATTGAGGTACTTTAACGCCTGGCGTCACGACTGCACGGGCTGCCTGATCGCTAGGCTGCACATCTGGGGTAATTCTGCCTGCAGTCGCTAATCTGGGATAAAGGAGTTAAGAGGATGCCCATATTTCAACAAATTTTGTTCAGAATATGAACTGGCATTACTTTCCCTGTCCTCTTAAACGCATCGGTCCTTCTTCAAACCCTACGATACAATTTTTTTTGTGGGAACATGTCGGTCTACTGGTTACAGCTTGCAGCGCATTGCGTACTTCGAGTACTGCACTGCAAGTGCATTAATCTATGAAGGCATCCAAAGTATTCCAGAGCAAAATCATCACCCAAAGGTAGCTAACTTCTAGAGTAAAAATACTGCTGATGTAATGATATTTGGTACTTTGCTTCATAGTTCCAATTCAAATTGAATGCGACAATGACCGAAGCGCTTATTGAATTATTAGGAAAACACTGAACTCCCTTCTAATCCAACATGTTTCACCTTCCAGCCATGGACCATGCAATTCCTTGAGGAATGGCTGTTTGTTGTCTCACCCCGGAGAACTTTGCTATATCTCATCAGCTCAGCATTGTGTCCGAAGAGTCCTACTTTATTTGCGAGTCATACTGACAATTTTTCATGAAATAAAATTTAGAGCATTTACCATATTCCTCACTTGCCATGAGGAGATTTTTTCTCACTCCTAGTTCAGACTAAAGTGACTTATAACTTGTTTTTGCCTTCCCCGCCTTTTTGGTTTACCCCCCGCTATTTCGGCTACATTGTGTGAAGAACTCGTTCGTGAAGGGACTGGATATTCTATCCCATACCTAAAGTTGTACGTAATTCCGTCTTTCGTACAGAGTCAGCTCATCGAAAAAATTACAGTAAATTATCGTTTTATACGCCTTCGTATGTGTTGCAACGAAACGCTGCAAACTGCATAATTTCATCTAAGTAGGAATAAGAAGAGGATGGCTGGCGAGCACTATGGCAGCTTAATCACGATTGATAACTCAGTATTCATGATTGCTGTGCTCCTCACCTTTTTCTCATTCGTGTCGAAACGTTGTTTTTGAGGCATCTAGAAAGCTAGATATTTCTTATCATGTGAACGGAACCGGATTCAGACAGGAATCTGGATCCAGGGCCAAGGAGTCACCTGAATATGAATATCCTGTCGAGAAGTCAAGCTCACTCCTTCATCTCCTCTCAAGAGCAACTATGTCTTCTTTCAAAATCCATCCCAAAGTCGGGATCAAATTTCAGATTAGCTTTGGGTAACCCAGTACGTGGGTCAATTTTGGTTTCACAAGGTCTATCGCTGGAAGGAATCGGGAATTTCGGTTGTCAATCCCTCCTTGGATATGCGACTCGTATGTAGTCCCTTGGACGTACGAGTCCATTCCTATTCCCGTCATCGAGTATCCTGACATTATACCCGTAAACAGCCTGAAATTTGGTAACTTTATTATGAGCTTCTTGAACCAATCTTGAGGGATATGACCCTTTACCAGGAAAATCACTCGCCCTTATATGTCCAGTATTTATGTTCCAATGCACATATCACATGTATTGACTAAGGCCTCGAGCCCAAACTTAGAAAGGAGGTACAACTCGTCGATTGTTTAAGCTTATAAACTTGTAACAAAGGTAAAAAGGAGCCGATTATCATGCGAGTGAGCGAACATCCGAATTACTGTCTCATTGCTAATCAATGTAATTGAATAAGTATCGATCCCAAGACTCGGATACGTAGACTATATAAATTAGGTTTAGCGAAAAGGAGGCTCACATTAATAGGGATACGGATATTTCGAAAATGAAAGCTCGCCTGAGTTGTCTCGGCTCGGATCCAGGTCAATCCTTCACGTGAAACCTTGTATAGGTGGAATAGAGTGACTCTGAATCCATTATTCATGCCCTTCCGCCGAGAGTCAGGGGATTCAACAAAGCCTCCGCTATCCCTACCCTGCACAAAAATCATCTTCTTTTACCCCCATACAATACTACCCTCCTACTGTTTCCGACGACATTAGCTAGACTTACAAATGCTTCTTTCCTTCTGTTCTCCGATGTAGTGTCTTCCTGTACGAGGGGCTCGTCACGAGTGGGAATGATTCATTTCCATGCAAGGCTACATCAGTTTTTCCCAGTATGCTCATCTCCAGCCAAGTAGTTTCAAATGGTATTACGAGGAGTACTCACAGCAGGAGCTTGAGCCTCCGAGAAAATGAAACGGGTTTGGGAATCCAATTACAAATGGGGGTCTGCACCAGAGTACTCGCTCTTCAACAATAGGAAATAGAATTTGCTCCCCATTCCATATGCATTTCAATCCTCTCCACCGTTGAACTTAGATATCACCAATTATGGGAATACGCACGAGTGAATGGAGAATGTGGAGAATGTGACTTCAGGGAGCTGCAGGTGCTGAGGGCTGCAATTAGGAGCGGACGCAGAGAGAAAGAGTTCCCCAAGGACAGTAATTGAATTAACTACTTCCTCTTGCGTGGATGCTTTAATGTTTGCAGGCACGTCAAGGAAACTGACAGTGCTTCCTCATCATCAATCACGTGCCTTTGCAGTTTACACTCCTCTCTCTACATGTATCTCGTAATTGAGGGTATGGCACTTTTCTCCCGCCTTTGCTACTAGCAATAATGAGAAAGAGTCCCCAACGAAGAAAGAGAGAGAGAGAAAAAAAAGGGATCCATTACACTTACTTCTACGTTCTTTGTAAGAGGCCTTTTTTCCGATTGCGCGTGCAGGCATTTCTCTCCTTCACATGGCAGGGAGACGGCCTGTTCTATGTGGAGGCAGACTGTATAATTCATGCGGAAAATTAACGGGGGGGACAAAGAGAAAGAGGAGGGAACAGATCGATCTTCATGAAGGACTAACGTCTCTACCACGGCTGCCCTATGACATTCTCTTAACGCCTCTCATTCCGCTGTTCGTTCGTTGTTCTTTCACAGCTTCCTTTTATAAAGAGGAATACGACTCCTTAGCAGTCGCCCAGATGTCTGTTTCTTGTGACTCAAGGCGAAGCTTTCGTTTACATACGTGTCGTTAACGTACGTTACGTAGATTCTGTCTGTGGGAACATTTCTGCTTCGGCATTCACTAAATTATCACAATTGGAACGCGCGGTTAAGTTGACATATCTATTTTTTTTCCCGATAACAATCTTAAAAATAATAAATGCTCATATCTCAAGTTTTAAAACTCATAGAGGACATCACGGTGTAGAGGATGGAGGAAGAGCCCATCAGACCAATCCCTTCCTTGCCCCAACCGCCACCAACCATGAACTTTAAGCCTCTTCCACCAGGTCTTCTATCGTATCGTATTCTCGGCGATGGCCACCCCGCCAATGAGACAGTGACGATCGCCCCCGGTCGACCTGAGATGGTCGACTGGCTCGATTTTATCCATCCAAGCCGTTGGAGTCTCCATCCTTTCATGATATTGCCGGAAAGCCAGCATCACGGCTGGATCCCTAAGCCCTTAAATCTCTGCCCTTGGTCATTTCGGCCTATAGCTATGGATTCTGCCGTAACATTGGGCCCGAGTATACGACCTTAACGTTGAGAGTACAGCAAGGGCTTAATCTCCGAGGCTCCAAATGAGTCTTTCCATATTCTTAGGCAATCAAAGCAACCCCTGCCCCCTTTCAGCTGTTCGGCAATTCTGAGTAGAGTATCTGAGTAGCTTGCATATCTCAGCCAAGATAGCCTGTACTGTAAGTCAATGTCCAGAATAAATTAAGGATTGTGCCTTCACGGTTCATCAATGTGCCTTAACAAACTAAAATTATATTGTCGGTGATTGTTGTACTAGGGGGCAGCAAGAGAAACACTAGGAATCTTTTAACATTGGATTTTCCTCCAGTCTGGAAGAGACATCAAGTGCTACGGTTAACGCTAGGGGTCCATGCTGCATCGCCCCATTTCCTTCTTCATAGCCAACGTTTTTCACCTCTATCATTTATGACAACGTCCCAATCTCAATGGGGGGTGGAGGGAGGGAGAGAGGGCTTCCCTCAAGGCTCTGATGAAAGTACGCTCAAACGAGGCTTGCTACTTGTTTGTTGACTGGATTGAACTGTGCCCAGTGTCTTTTATGTCTCATTCGTTTCCCAAAAATCCAGGAGGGTCTGCTACTGCGTCACAGCAGGTTGGGTTATTAATCGATATATTGAGTCTATTATGGATTCCATCAGCCGAAAATTTTGAGTTGGGTTTATACAGTACACCGGCTATAAAATATTCACTCTTCACCCGCTGTACTATCTGATTGGAAAGAAAGTTCTCGGAATTTCATGAACAATTATTACAACCCAGTTTATTTAAAAGCAAAATCATCTCAATCATGAATGTAATCACCATTGGTCTCTATCACTTCACGCCAACGTTTATGCAAACTATGGATGCCATTCCAATAAAACTCTGGCGGCTGCGCTACGAAAAAGTTGGCCAAATCGGTTTTCAGGTCGTCTTGGTTGGCGTACTGCTTTCCACCCATGTGACGGTCCAGGGCAACGAAAAGGTGATAATCGGACGGGGTAAGGTCGGGGCTGTAGGGCGGATGCGGCAGCACCTCCCAGCACAGGTCCAGTAACTTTAGATGAGTCTGTCTAGCGGTGTGCGGCCGGGCATTGTCGTGGAGGAGGATGGTTCTCTGTCTTTCTGGGCGTGTTTCAGCCAGTTTCTGCTGCAGCCGATCGAGTTGCTGGCAGTAGTAGGCAGCAGTGATGGTGGTGTTTTGCGGCAACAGCTCAAACATGATGATGCCTTTCGAATCCCAGAAGACCGAGAGCATGATCTTTTTGGGGTGCAACTCCTGACGGGGTTCTCTTTCGGCCGATGCTCCGGCGTCCACCCACTGACGTTTTCGTCGAATGTTGGCATCGAAGGTCCACTTTTCGTCGCCTGTCACCACTGAGTCTAGCCGATCCGTTCGGCGCGAACGTGACAGAAGGGAGATGGCCATGTCTACTCGTCGCTGGCGGTCCCGATCGTCCAGCTTGTGGGGTACCCAGCACCCCAACTTTGCCTTCTTGCCAAGCTCAGCCAGATGATGAAGGATAGTTGTATGGGAGACACCCAGCAAGTCCGCAAGCTCTCGCGATGTTTGCCGGTTGTTGGCCTCCAGTGCCTCCTGCAAGGCAGAGTTATCAAACTCCGAAGGACGACCGGTGCGTGGCTGGTCTTCCAGGCTTTCATTTCCTTTCTGGAAGCGACTGTACCAATCATAGGCAGTGCTCTTGGACACAGTGTCCGGGCCAAACGCGGTATTGATGTCAGCGATGGAATTGGCTGCCTTCTTCTCGATTCGGAAGTCATAAAGAAGAAGCAGGCGAACTTGCTCCTTAGTAAGAGGGTAGGGCTGGTTCATGGCTGGAGAGCACCAGGGCTGTAATAATATACGGTTGTATGCCGAAGGACACGACCTACTTATAAACACACGCAGAACATTCTAGCATGCTCTGGAAAAAAATTGTACTGGATATTCAAGAAATTCCGAGAACTTTCTTTCCAATCAGATATTTAAAAAAAAAGTGCACAGCACGCAATGTCTCCATCTTCTGTATCTCGTCCTGTTTAGCTTGCTACCTCATAGGCCAACGTATTTCTTTTACATTCATGTTTCCCGGCTGTCGATCAGAGGATTTCTCCACAGCTGACAAATTTACAACATCAACTAGAAATGGATCGACTGGCGGGTGCCCAAGATTCCTACCCAGACGAAGAAACGGAAGAGATGCACATGAATTACAACCTCGATTGCAGTCTCGCTTCAGAATGGAGGGTGAGGGATATGGGGGGTAAAAGAGAGGGAGAGGGAAGATGGAGGAAGGGGGAAGGAGGGGGAAAGAGGACAGTTTCCGCCAAACAGCAATGCCTTCACCCTGGGAACCTTCCGTTACGCCGTCAAAGCGCTTAACACACCATACACGACGTGACTATTGTAAGTTTCATCGTATCTTATTTACAGAAAGTTTCTCTCGTTCCACAATAAGAAGCTGTACTACCCCTTTGAAGCACGTAGAAGATGGAAAGAGGTGTGCTGGTATTTTGAATCACCTGAGTACATTACAGGACTCGACAGCATTCGATACATAGATTGAGGTAAAATATATAGACTATTATGGGTTTGAATTTGTAGGCCTGTAGTCTACGGTAGAGTGGAAGAGAGAACTTTTGCACAAGGAGGACTGGTCTCAATTTATGTGGGAGATGGGAGACTAAATTCCTTGGAAAATTCCCAGAAACTCCTTCTAGGGGCGGAATCATTCATGCAGAAAAGTACATAATTTGACTCATCTGTACACTTCATTTAGCTGGAAGCTGGAAAAAAAACGTCGTGTTGGAACAGGCCAATCGCGATGAAGTTTCCTTGGAGGAAACAGTGACACGGTAGGATTTCGTTTTTCTTCATGAGACCGTTGTTTGGCTTGGTTTCAATTTACAGTATTGCTGAACTCCCAAGCGTTGCATTTATAATGTTTTCTCGTGCAGCACATTACAATGCTGTTAACAGGAAATTTCTTCTCCCAGCTCGTCCCCGACTCAACAAAATTGATAGTTCACAGCGTAATTTTCAATGTTTCAAGTTCAAGTTTAACGGGTCCATGTTCCTGGAAGGAGGACAAAGAGGATGGGAAGAAAGCCTCGCAGCTTCTTCATCTCACCCATAGTCTGGACGGAAGCAAAAGTTGATGGCGACAGAGGCTTTTCGCGAAAGCAGTCTCGTATGAAGGAACGAAGAAGAGCTCAAAAATTGCAATTTTTTGTCATCGCCTTATTGGATGATAAGTACTCGAGGGAAACGAAGGTAGTGCCCTAGCTGAAGCCGAGATACAGTAAACAGGGGAAAATAATTCAATAATTCATAACCAAATAGATTAAGAGGTAGCTCGAAGGCGAGCTCTTCCTTCCAGCTGAGTCGACTTGTATTCCCAAGGGATAGTGAAAGAAGTAACTTATTTTTAGCTTAGTTACTCCCTCAGAGAGAGAGAATGAAATGGGGAAGGCTCTGTGAGATGTTCCTCGTATGATTGCGAGCCGAACCAAAGGAGTCTGGACGTACGCGTTAGGGCGACTACCTCGCCTAGCCTCGCTCGAGGCTAGGTTATCGGCTATACTCTTTATTTTATCTTATATTATTATTATTTACGCACTCCGGCCTCAAAGACAATCTTGTCGAACATGGGTACATTTGTGCTATTAATACTATGTCTTTTCACTATTAGCAATCTAGACAAAGCACGTCAGAACATGGAAAGTGTATGCACGAATGATCTGTATGCGATGAACAGCTTGGCATCAGTGAACTTTTCTAGTTTTATTTTTTTTTATAAGCCAAATATGGAAATAAGAAAATCAATTGCGACAAGGAAGTTGAAATGCTTCGTTGTACTGCTTGAGAGCGTCAAAAGCGACTTAACGAAAATGAAAGGCGTCACAGTGCTGTTGTCGGACTTCATAGAAAAGCATTTTAGACATAAGGAAAGTCAAATACGACAGGTATACAAGGCATACCAAACCCATGTCAGGGGGATGCCTTCTCGTTGCATTTTCACAAGGTGCGACTCCAGATGCATTTGCTTCTGATGCTCCTTATGCAATTAATCTTATTTGGCATCTATCGATACGTCATATTCCTAGGAATATGCTACCACCAATTATTGGAGTCGGGAAGCCAGATTCCGAACATGAAAAAAGAGAGGAAGGTTTTGGGGCTCCCCTTAAGTGTATCATGGTTTTCCACATCAAATGCGGACACGAGAAAGCCAAGATCGGGATGAAAATGTAAATACTTTAGAACATTAGATTGCTTCAAGAATTGCAGGAAAGAAAGGGTGAACAAATTGCCACCGGATATTTAAGAGTGGACTTTCGATCGCGATCAAGTGACTGAGCTTGGGGATGGACCTTCACTGGTATTGTCTGCCTATTCCTTCAGAGTTGGGACATCGAGTCACTTCCCTCTCGTGACTACGTGACTACGTCATCACCCCTTGAAAATGCGATCAACGGTTCCTGCACGCACATACATCTACCTAGGTATATGTGTCTGGAATAGAGTGACATCATGATGTAAGCGGCAACGCCATAGCTTTCATGACTCGGGACTGTCTCATTTGACTTTCTTCATGTCAGGTATCTTGAAAGTCCAGCTTCCGACAGGCCCGTCTTATCATCATGTGACTTTTGACTCATGTAGGACGGTGTCAAATTTGTACTTCCACGTCACACTTGAATCTCATACAATGTTATTGGGCTTGGAAATCTTATACTTGGGATAGAATGTTTTCGTTCTTATTGATTGAAGGTTGCCTATAAGATTAACTGTACTATTGACGTCATACCCAGATGCATACATAATAAGGATCAATGCATTTCCACACAGAACCGTGCAAAATGGAACCTCAACGAGAAGCCTGTCGCCTGACACGGACGTGATACGCGGCTGTCGCAAGTGACTCTTCCTATGTCTAACATGCATTTCTTCCAAGTCCGACAACGACGCATTTGATATTCCTTTTGTCACTTTTGACACTCCCATGCACTCCCGTGCAGCACAGTGACGCATTTGAATTTTCTTGACGTCTTTATTTCCATATTTGCCTTAGAAAACCTATATAGCAAAGTCTGGTTTTCCGCAGACTTCCGCAGCCAAAAAATACCAGCGCTTTCCCCACAAAAGCTTTGGCTTAGCTTCTAAACAGCAATTCAATCCAGAGATCTGAATGCGGGAAAGTAAAATTAGTGACGCTCTCGTCGATGACGATATCTCTGCCGAGATACGTTTTCAGTAGTCAGAAGAAAGAGAACTGTTTCGCATCTCTTTTGGACTGAGGGACTGAAGTGGCATCTTCTTAAACCGCAATCATTACTTATAAGTAATAATTATAAGAATCAAGTTATCGTACTGTTTCCCCTGATTGCAACCAAGGGCTCTCCAGAACTCATTCAACTGATCACAATCGCCAGATTGATATTGATGAAACTGGAGTCTGTAGTAGTGTCCCAAATGTTATCGGCTGGACCTAATTATCATTACGTTAAGCGCTTCCAACTTCCCTCGGGAGAAATTTCTCTGTTGGTGCTCATTCTCTCTACTGCGAGGACTGGGTGAAACATGGTAAAATGAAGCGACGTTCGAGAGAAGGGTGTTAGTTTCATTTACTCCTCCTCTGTTGGGATCTAAAGATGGGGAAGCAAAGTGGATCTTCTCATAGTATCATGCTTGACGCGGGATAATTACAGCAATGGAGGCAGAAATCATCAGTCATGGTCATGTTTGATCGACCGTCCCTGTGACAGAGGCGTGGCTCGCCATCCTTCTTTGTACCTCTGGAACTCTGTTTTCTCGGACCCCTCACATTCCACTACCAACAGAATACACACCCCTGGATTCTTCTGTCCTCGATATCGACATTCTGCTTTCACTCGGTTCCCTGTTATGCGTGATCGTCATGCCGACCTGTTCGAACAAGACCTTGCTCGGGTCGGTGAAGCGCTCTGTCGGTCTGTTCCCGTCTTTCCAAATCGACCTTGAAACTATCTCATCAAAAGTTTGAACTGATGATCCCAATGTTCTTAATGAACTTTCTTTCATAAATAAGACAGGTCCTGCGTGCCTGAGTACATGCTTGCAACAACCTTCGTTGTTCGACGATAATTGAAGGAGACATGACATTGACATAACAGTTTTTGGCGTGCAAACGTATGAGAAAGAAGTGCAAAACCCTTCTTCATATTGCAGAGTAAGTAATGTGCGGGATGACACTTGAACTTTCTCTACCCCCGCCCCCCCTCCTCCACCTCCTCCCCGCAGCATACCCGCATCCATTCAACGAGGGCCATGGTATCGAGCTTGGATTGCTTAATGACCATTTTATGCAGCAGAAAAATGTGTTCTGAAGAGCCAACTGCCTTTGAAATGTTCATGTAAATGAAGCTGTTAATGTAATACATAATACAATATACTTCAAATTCTGGAGGGATCGGATCTTGCCCATGTTAATCAACACAGCAGGAGGGGAAGGAGAACGTTGATCAATCGAAGCCACTGACAGAAATAGCTGACGGATAGTGTCGGTCGTGTCATAATTCCTTTCCTTTCTTCCCAGTCCGCCTCAGACATATATTCATGTCGCCACCTCCTTTTCCATAAATTATATCCAGGATGGTCGTTGCGCGACCACATTTTGACACGAAAATTGTCCCCCTTTCTTTATCGGAGTCTTGAAAAATTAACAAGCATACTGTGCGTTGCATAGCACAGTTTGAACATTTGAAAATTACTACTGTCATCCAGCTAAAATTGCCACCGTGCCTTTTCAGTTTTATCTCGTTATCACGCAGAATTGAGTCAGTGCATCACAAATTCTTCAAAACGTCACGCAAGTTTTGCTATGCCGTCCTGCTTTTCTCACAGAGCTCGATTAATGTGATTTTTTTGCATTAATAGAACAAGTTGATACATTTTGTTTACCTGAATGGGATCCAATGATAGAATTTGCGCAAAATCTGTATATATTAAATGGAAATTATGAACCTGAACCTATTGATAAGATAGAACTTTTATTAATAAGATAGAACTTTTATTCCAATCTAATGAAACATCCTTGTCCTGATGTCAAAGGTATTATCAAGTTATTACTTCATATTGGGCCCAATGTTGCGTCGCAATCTCTGTACTGTGGCTGTGAATTATATACTCATCGCCAAAGAATCGTCCAAGAGTTAAGTGATATGGCTATTTTGCGCTGGAGCTCGTAGCAACGGGTCATGAAATCTACTAGTTTCAAGGGGTGAATCCTCACAAAGAAATCTAGCCAAACACGGTTATGTACGGGAGAAAAGGAGGAAGACTCCTACTAATAACTCAAAACAAGCATCCAGGAAGGGTTTATTGATGAAATGTGGAACAGGATCTTTTAATGGTGTGTAGGAAAGACGAGAAAAGTTTCAAGGGTAGAGGGCCAGAAAAACAGAAAACTTGAAGAATACATGAGGAAGAGAGAAAAAGAGTCGCTTCATTGATGGGGCCGGTTTGTTTTTTCCCTCCCTCTACCTGTTTCGCTTTTGAGGTATTGGTGAGTATTTTTCCATGAAGCCATGCTCAGACGAAATCTCCCAAGGGGATGTCGCCAACTTGATCCAGCGTTTGATCACGGTTGATTAATTGGGATGCGGGAGACAGATCTTACTATGCATCACACGTCACATGTCCCCTGATTTCCCCCTGTTTCTCCTCCTTATTTTTTAAGACAAGACATCGTTTCACACTTTAAGTTATCGACATGAATTTCCCTGGGGGCCTTCCCTTGTGCCGTCACTGTCTTCGCCTGTCTTTTTCTAAATTTTTTATTTCTGTCAAGGGACCGAAGCTGAACTTCCACCAGACAACACTCTGACCGCAGCACTTCAGGCGTCTTTACCTCATCTCCTACACTCTCTGTCTTCCACTCTAAAGAGAAACCGGCCGCCCCTTGGGAGATCATTTCACAAGAAACCTGCGTGATATCGGAACAAACTCTGTTCACTTCGACCAACCTAATTACTCCCCCAGAAATGTTCTCGTGCAGAGTCTCCATCACTTGTACATCTCTATTTGCTCTCGTTCTCCTGGAAATTGTGTTAAATTTAAAATTAGCCCATCTCACAGTACGAATTGAACCCAATCATTCATTTTCTCCTTGGTTCTAAACTCTTCTTCCCCCCCTTTCCCATTCCTCTCCCTATTCGTCTCATCCCCACACAAGACTTCCTCTTTTCTTTTGTTTATCTTTGCTCTCGTTTCTGATTCTCTCTTTGTCTCCCCTTTTCTGTCCCTCTTCCCCCGTATATTTTTTTATTGCTATCTGAAGGGAATCAATTTTGAGCTAAAAAATAATGGATTCTTTCATTTCCTTATATTTTTATGATTTCTGATTTTTTAATCATACTTTGTAAATATGCGTACCCGTCGACCCAGTACAGCTTTCGTAGGTTCATCGGTATCACGTCTGTTCCAATTCAATAAGTAAATATTTAGCTTTGGATTGACCTGCATTATGAGGATAATAATCGTTCCATACTTGGGACGAGGACTGGGTGAAATTTTTCTACAGGTAGGTTAGTGTGGTGGGTCGCCAGACGAAGGTCCTCAACTGTGTAGGTTCGGATTTTCGACGATGCTGAACCTTGAATGATGATACTCAGCGAACTGATAGATTTTAGGGAGAGAAGGAAGCGTGCCAGTTTTTATGTTTCTGCGTTTTCATGAACTTGAGCAGTGAAGGTGGGAATTTGCACAGAAAAGTCTATGTTCCACTATTCCACTGCGATATCAAGCCCTATTTTGTCCTATAAAAGAAGCAACGATTGCATTTTTTTTCATGAACTTCAATATGAAACACAATTTGTCGGTCGTAAAAAAAGGCAAGTTTACGATGAGGCATTGTCAGAAAGACGCCATCCAAAAGACAGACACGTTCTACAAGCTGATTCTTAGATTGTTGAGAGACTGTTCACGATTTCGACCGGGACAGGTCATTTATGACAGAGCATATCCAGCATTCCTACTCATCTTTTCGCGCCTGAAAGACTTGACCCGACCGGTCAAGTCTTTCAGGTAGTTTGTAGTTTGGAAGAGTTTGGCGTGTAGTTTGGAACAGGGAAGAAACATAGAAGCAAGAAAAGCAGATTCACTCATTTCCTCTTTAATTTGAATGTTATGTTCCAGATTAGTTGAATAGAAAATATTCTGATGGAAGAATGGGCCCAAGAAATGTTCGATTCATCTGGGTTAATCTCATTCCCACGTATGATATGGAATCAGATCAGTTTAAGATTAAACGTATCTGGTGCCTGTCACCCTATTGCCTACAGGACTTGAATTCCTTGAGGGGAATTGCGAAGAGAAGTCATTTCTGCGTAGATCCTGAATTCGTTCTTTCATTGCTGAGAAAAGAAACTGCGGATTTAACTCCTCCCATTTTTTCCCTGTCTCGTTTCATTTCTCTCTCTTCTCCCGTGCTTGTGTGGATGTAAACTCCTCGAGGGAAAATTGAGGAGAGACGCCATTTCTGAATGAAGTCGTTCTTTTAACGTTGAGCGAAAAGAGAATGTCTCCTCGACTTCAATGTCTGCTTTTATCCCTTTTGTTTTTCCTGCACTCTCTCCCTCATAAGTAGATGACTTTATCGAGAAACCAATGCTCACCTTCGGCACATCCAAATGCAGAAGGAAAGCTTTTTCCA
Organism: Darwinula stevensoni; assembly: GCA_905338385.1. Classification (NCBI taxonomy): domain Eukaryota; kingdom Metazoa; phylum Arthropoda; class Ostracoda; order Podocopida; family Darwinulidae; genus Darwinula; species Darwinula stevensoni. Next base: position 40,468 of record CAJPEV010000485.1, read on the forward strand.
CCTCGAGGAGTCAGAATCAAGTTGGATTGATATATTGAGGCATAAATTCTAACATTCATGTTGTGGCCCTGAGCCTTTCTTTGTGGTATACCCTATTCTGTCGACAGAAGGCTCGCTGCAGGATTTTAGACTGTGCTTGTCCAGCTTTTTTTTTTTTACCCCATCTTTCCTCCTTTCTTTGTATCTCTGCAATATATATGCTAAAAAAAGAGTCCCTCCTTTGTGCTTGTTAATGTGATTGTCATGGCTACCCTATTAAGGCTCAAGTGACCTCCACATGGTCAACAAGTGGAAGCTCTCAATTGGCCTGAGCAACGCGAGAATGAAGAAGTCCATTGTGAACAAGCATCGTAGAACACCGTATTTCATGCTGCCTATCAGCCTCTTACAATGGTGATCTATTTTATTCGGATGAGCACCTGCTGTTCGGAATGCGAGATGAAGTCGAGAAGTCACTCTTCAGGTTAAAAAAAAAGAAATAGAACTCTCAAATAAAGCTGTCAGAATCAAATCGAAGACTTAACATTCATATTCCTCAACACGAATCATTATAGGAATAATATTGAGAGCATGCACAAGCAATCGGGACTAAAGCAAAGCTTTCTTTCAAATGAATGGTGAATTAGCAGAATCAGATTGAACTTTCATTGGCAACGCTGAACTTTCCGATTCCTCAACTGTGTATTTTTAGTATGGCTTCTCTGGAAGAGACAGGGTCCTAACACTCCCCTCCTGTTGTTCTGTTTGTTTCTCTGGGTGTCTGTGAGTTATTGTAAGTGTCTGTTATTACTTTCATTACTTTCATTGTTAAACGGAAGTATATTATTTTATTGCTTATGGTGACTTCTGGGAATATGAAAGGGGAAGATAGGGATTTGGATTGCTTATAGTTATACACTTGAAATTGTTTTAAACACTTCAGCCGCCATACGTAATGCCGGCAGGTTTCCTTCTGTTTTCACTGGGCCATAAGTAGGTTTTGGCATCCAAAATTAAAGAAATTGCTATTAGGAATACGAGAGTTACTTAGTTACATGACCTGGCAGAGGTTGATGGATCGAGGGGTAAAAGGGGTTGTCAGTTCAACTTCTACTCCATTACAAAAAATAATAGAACCTTCAATAGAATTGGGGATGCGAAAGGGAACTCACCAGTTTTTCCAGAAGAGTTGCTGGAGGTGGACGAGGCCGTCGAGGAAGGCGTCGTGGATTGGATACTGCAGTTAAAAAATTTCCCCGTGTCTCCAGGTTTTCCTCCCACTGAGATCAACGGATGTGGGTGTTGGTGTTGTTGCTGCTGGTGGTGGTGGTGGAAATGGTGGAAATGAGAGGTAGGTTGGGGTGGGACAGGAGGTGCAGGATGTGAAGGTGGAGGTGGGAAGGGAACAGCGGCCGCTGCAGCCGCAGCCGCAGCCGCTGCCGTCGCCGCCGTCCCGGGGATCATCAACGTCGTTACCGGAATGAACTCACCGCGTTCGATCATATTCAAGACCTTCGTCCCCGGGTTAGTGAAAGGGTTCAGATCCACATCCAGGATGGGGGTAAAAGGGAAGTATGGGAAGATTCCGTTTCCTGAACTCCTATCCAGCTTGAGAGATGCGGGGCAAGGGAAGCCCGAATGAGGGAGACCGGCGGAGTAAAGGGGAGGACGTTCCATCAGTCTCGGGCAAGCGTACTCACTAGTCCCTTCCCCTTCATCCCTTCTTCCCTGCACGCCTTCTACAGTAGGTGTACAAGTGTACAGACCTATGTTGTCTGCATGCATGGTTCTGTCGCGTCGACGCGCCGCTTCTCCCTTATCCAACATCCTAACTCTTACATGGCTGGCTGAGCAATAATCGTTCGCCGAAGAGAGAGAGAGAGAGAGAGAGAGAACCAGCCACATATTCTGTAGCCTTCTACGCTTCCTCCCCCCCCCCCCCCCCCCCCCTCTCCCTCTCTCCCTCCTTCTCTCTGCAAACTGACCAAGACAACATCGTACGATGAATAATTGACATCATCTCCAGTAATTTCGCCATCGATCGTGTGCGCAAGGTGTTGTCTCTTCCACGTGAGCATGTTTGTATCCAAGGAGGGGGCCCAGGAGACATTATTATATCGCTCAGCTCCCCAGAATCACGTGACCTGAAAGCCGGATGTCCTGATAATCCCGTTTATCGGACAACGTACGATGATTCCTATCACCACGAACCTGCTTTTCCGTAGCATGTAATTAATCTCGTCCTCATGGAAACAGGTGAAGGCTTCCGACTGCGCCTACTCTGGCCGGACGAAAGCTATAAGAGAAATAATAATCCATTGGGATCGGTGGCGGTAAAAGAGAGACTGAGGAGGAAATGTAAAAAATGAATAACAGCATCGGAGGAGGGGAGACTGGATAGAAATGATGAATGCATTGTTCCCCACTGAGTTTTTTTTTTATTTCGTGCTTTTGCATGATGAAAGCTATGAAGTGAAAGGGATGAATGGATGATGAAAAAGGATGTCCCCCCTACATAGACAGACACACATGCATACACACTCGGACTCACATACTTACACACTAACACGCACGCACGCACACACACACACACACACACACACATGCACACACACACATGCACACACACACATGCACACACACACATGCACACACACACATGCACACACACATAACAAAGAGGACTAATGGGGAAAAGTCAGGAAGAGAGGAGAGTAAAGCAGCCTCCTTTCTCTCAGGGGAAATTTTACGCGATATGTCCCTTTTGACTTCCAGCGGGAGGGTAACCAGATGCCGAACTATCCTCACTTCAGAGGAGAAAATGAGGCCCCGACTCTACCTACCTCTTCACCTTCGCTACCTCCTCCTTTCTCTTCTTTCTCTTCGAGCGAAATTTCCTTACAGACTGAGAGAAACTTCATCCCACCCCCTGTAATGATGGATCAACAAAGACCGTGGGACAAATTTCCGGAGATGCAATAAACTGCAGGATGTTGAAGAATCCCAGCCCCTCACGCCGTTGATTAAAAGATCTGTTTACAGATGAGACCCGAATTAATGAGACACCCCACCCCTCCATAAAAAAGATGGTGAGTCAGTCAATTGAGGAAGGGAAAAGGTCCATAGCCCCTCGTCGGTCTGTCTTTTTGAGCCTTTGAAGTCGAAACGTATTTCTTTTAATGATTTCATTTTGCCACGGGTAGGAAAATCAGTTACGATGAAGAGAGCGATCAACGTGTTTCTCCTTACTTTATCGAAGGTATGGGGGCACCGACATCTGAGATTCCGGGAAGCCCTGAGCCCCGGGTATGAGGAAAAAAAGGCAGACGGCAATTAGCCTCACTCTATTAGCTCTTCCAAGAAGGAAAGAATCCCAGCACAGAATTGGCGAAAGAAAATTTAGAAAATTTCCAGTTAAAATTGAATAAATACGAATGTATCTGACAACGATATGTTTCTTCCATACAGCGGAACCATACTTATTTTTGCCAACTCGATCTTCCATCTTCCTGCCGGCGAGCTAATTTCGCTCACGAGATTAACTCTATTCTCTCTTCAGGAGCCTGAGAAATCAGCAAAACTGCTTCCTGCTGACGTTCTCACTCATGGATAATCAAGCAGGGGATGAGAGTGAACTTAATACAGGACGTCTATGAAAGACTCAAGCAACTTTAATCTTTGATGAATCATGAAAAAATGAGCGTACAAATATGTGATTTGCATCAAACGAAAGCTTGATATTTCAGGTTTTATTGCGTACATTTCAAAAATGTTAATAATGACATTTTTAGCTTGTTGGAAGTGAAATGGCGACTCCACAGGAGAAGGCAAGTGCGTGTTGTGGTTTGCAGAGTTGAAGTGAGTCACGCAGGTGCAGCGCAAGTTCAGAAATGTTTGCGGCAAGGTTCCTCCTGTCCGTGCTTCAACGTACCGATGGATGAAGCAAATCAAGGACACAGGAAGTGTGCTGAAAGAGAAGAACTCGAGTGGCATATGCAATTCTCTACTGGCACGGCGCACAGACCTCCTTGGGCTGCCCTCGAGGGCTTCCCATGCACGGTCGATGTTGAAGGCCTACCGGAGCTCTTCTCTCACGGACAGGATGATCCTTGCTGAAAACAGTTCTAAACTTGCACTGCACCCGTGTGACCGACTTCAACTCCCCAAACTACAACATGCACTTGCCTTCCCTTTGTGGAGTCGCTATCTCACTTCCAACGAACTGAAAAATATATATATTTAACATTTTGAAATGCATGTAATGATAACTGCAGTATCAAGCTTTCGTTTGCGGCCAACCACATATAGCGTAATGTGCTAAGTTCAAGGCTTTTTTTTTTTACCGGGTATGGGAATATCCATCGCAGGCACTCATCAGCGATGCCATGCTGATTTTTGGTTCAACATCAATTGGTTCAACATCAACTTCTTGGGTTCTTGAGAAATGAACAGGGGGCAAAATTATGATAATCACACCTTTGGAGCATTATAGAGACGAGATTTTGTTACTGAGGTGTAATGCACCTAATTTCGAGAGGGTTGTCCCTAAGTTCGAGCAGAGGTGTTCCTATTTCGATAGGGGAGCGGCATCAGTTAGCGAACAGGGAGCCAGTTAGCGAGCGAGGAACGAGTCATGAAATGCGATTTGGCCTTTTGTTACTCTTGTTTCGCACTCCATCCCAAGCATTAATTAATCATCCAATCCATTTTCTGTAGATGCTACAAACTGGAGCGTGTAGCTCGAGAAACAATCGCATTTCATGACCCTCGTTCATTAACTGGCTCCCTGTTCGCTAACTTCACAATTCACAATTACAGAAGCTGTATATTTGAAATATTGCGGGATAATATGGGAGAATTGTAAGAATTTTTTAAAACAGAGACTTGCTCATTTTCAGCGAAGTCAATGTGCTGGTTTAGTCCTTTTTTTTCTATTTTCACTCACAGGAACCACTCTGATTGTCCTCTTCCTTCCGTTGCGAATGAGCGATGACTGAGCACACTAAGGAAAGCGCTTATGCCACACCTGCCTCGGGAAGAGAAAATTAATGTTGCTTCGTGGATGTAGGTGCAGGAAAACCCCATTCAAATGCAAGTACTTCTTGGGACACATTGTAAAGGCACCCTAAAGAAAGTTTTAGTCATGCCTTGATGTTGCCTCTTGCAAAGTTATTGAATATGCTTTCTTAATAAATAATTCTTCACGAAGCGGATAATATGCTCTATTGTACTCGCTCTGGAAGGCTTCAAGTACCTCCTCATGTTCACCACTGAATTACATCCTTTAGGGGACCTATGGTGTCATTTGAAGCACATTGATGTGCATTCAAGCACAGGGAGGAGAATTTGAGAAAAAAATTATGACTCCTATTTCCTGTTGTACGGAACACACAATGCTGATTGTCAATATTGCTTGAGTTCTGCTATTAAATTTTGACAATAAGATTTTGCATTTAAGTAGAGCATTCACGTCCATCCACGATTAAACTTATATTCTCTCTTACTATTTCAAAAGTGGCATTTTACATTTCCCCCCCAAATAACTAAACCTAAACTAAACTGGGAAGAAAAATGTTGGCAGGGAGGGGATCTTGATTGTTTTTTGCTGGGGTGAGATGGTCCTTTCAGTCGTAATAGGGTCTGTCTACGCCAAGTGGTCGGAAGTTTTGTTGCAATAAATTTCTCTAAATTTGGGAATATCGAATACTATGCAAAAATTCATAATATTATCAAATCAGCGTGGGTGCGAAGAGATGTCTATTTTTGGGGTGATTGGGTGTGATTGGCAATATTTTGACATAGCATTGACAGGGGTCGAATATGTGCTATCTTGAACTTAGGCACATTTTCTGAGGGGCTCGAACTTTGGCAAATTACGCTATGTACGTTCATTCTTTCATGACTTACCAAACATTTAATTCGTCTGAGTCTGGGCTCCCTGTATATCTACGCGGGAAGGAATGCGACAGGAGTTCCAAGAAAAAAAGGTTTTACTCTCGCGGATTCCGGCAGGTGAATGCAAGGAGAGAGATGGGGCAAAGGTAATGAGTCAGATGATGGAAGAGAGGAGAAAGGAGAAAAATTTCCGGATGCAGGTGTTAAGAAGGAGCCGGAATAGGGCGTCGTCACGGAAACACGCGCCGAGCAACTTCTCGATCGAACTCCGACCAGGCAGGGGAAATGAAAAAAAAAGAGAGACCTCGGCGCTTTCATCTTGCGCCTCCGAAATCTCTAAGGCAAGTCGTTGATACCGGATAGACTGAAGAGCATCGACAGGACCTTCTAGACTCGCAGGAGATTTGATTTCGGCGAAATCTTGTCAAAGTGAGACCTGAAGAAAAAACTCCAACGGTAAAGGGATTGAGGACTTGAAGAAGAGGGCCGGAAGGAGGTCCTCCAGCCTATTCCACCTCCCTTGGGATATCTCCCTCCCATATAAATTCCCATCAAGAGAACATCAATAATTTAAAGCACGAGCAAAGGGAAATACACGAGGACTCCACTAGAAGCAGCTCGGAAGAGAGAGAAGGACTAAAAAGAGGAAATGAGAACCGGCTGGGAGAAGACTTTTATTTTATTCCGTACTCTTTCATTCTCCCCCTGCTTTATGAATTGACCTGAAGCATATTTCTTATTTAGCAGGAATGGATTTTAATGAGTCGTTTAAGGATGAGAGATGGTGGAAGAAGGGCTGTAACAGGGACGGGAAATATTGTTTCCATCGATCCTTGTCGTTTCAGGCATGTCATCCATCTCGGATGCACATCTGAGACCCATCTATGTGAGCCATCCTCACATTATGTAATGGAAGAGGTCCATACTGGATCCCCACCCCCAGACATGTCGTGATAGGGCATCCCTCCATCATATTCCTCCACCCCTCCTCTCTGCCCCCCCCCCCTCCCCCCCCCTTTCCAACATCTGCGGCCACTTCACTTCGAAACCGATCTTCTTCCTTCTCCACAGTGACCGTCTTCCTCATAGAAATGGATACTCAACGATACATTCAGCAGGGGAAATTTTTTTTTCATTTAAGTGTCGTTCTCAGACAGAATGACAACTCGGACGCCTCCTTCCTCGAGAATTCTCGGGAACTCGTTCACGTAGAGATCCATCATCACAGGGCACAGATGTGGAGAATAAGGGTTAATCCATAAAAGGCAGGGCGGAGCACCTGCCTCTACAGGCAATCCCCCCTACGCCCTCATTCATCTGAAGACCTGATGACAGACTGTCCTGTCTTCTCACGAACGCCGTTCCGGATGAGGCACAGGTCGAGGGAGACCATGGGAGATTAAAAATCAATCCCTCCCAGGAACTCCGAGAACCTATCATCGCCTTGCATCGACTCCCACGAGTCTGTGGAAGAGAGGAAAGGTTCCCTGCCCTTACGCTCTCCGAGGTAAAAGGAAAAGTTGAGGATGAGGAAAGACTGCTTTCGAGCTCAACAAAACACAAACTCAACTGAAATCCAAATCCATATGATCTATATCTTCAACAAATGACTAACTCGACCATTTGGGAATTGGCTTGCCGATGCGTGAGAGCAAGCAGAAAGAAAATTCGGCACAGATATTTAAAAAAAAAGTAGTGAATCGAAGACGCGATTTGTAAAGGGTACCATCGACAGCCAATTGTAAATTGTAAGCTCAATTCGTTTGTGCATTTTTCGGGTGATGTCAATGCTCTAAGAAGATGCGAGGAGCTTTCTCTCCGTCAATTCGTGCACTTCTCATCCCCTCGATAGTCATCATTGCTCCTCGTTGGAGGTGCCCAAGAGTACAACGCTTTGTAAATTATTTCGCACCACCTTCATCGTGGGCTCTATTTGTCTGTCATTACTGTCATGGGAGATATACCCTCGCTTCCTTGGATGCACCATATAAGTAACATCATACTCAGTAATAGATAGTACAGATTCTTTGCAAATCACTAGGTGCCGCATTCTTCGCTATTTCTCCCTGCAGACTTCTTGCATGTTTGTTTTTTTCTGCCGGAGCCAACAGAATGCGGAAAGCCCAGATCGTTCACGATGCAAATGACCGAGGGCGTGGTGTGTTAAAAGCGCTTTCGCGATTCCAGCCAATCAAGACAGTGATGTGAAGGCATCACTGTCTCGATTGGAGGCTTGGAGGAAGGAATTGACCACGTCATCACTCCAGTCACCTGGGATAGCGAATGCCTAGAGTTAATGAATTGCTTTTTTACGGTTCTCCTTACAACCGAAACTTTTGTTGGGGAAGGAGTACAATGTGAAATATTTCAAATCTCGAAACTACAAGAGAAACCCCGCTTTTCGAAAGGAGCAGAACCTCATGTTTTGCTCCCAGGTGAAAGTATCCTACAGTAGAATATCTACAAGTTCTCCATGGAAAACAGCATATATATTTATGCAGTATTCTATGGAATCCTCTAAACAGACTCTGTAATGAAATAACTCTCTGTAAGCAATGAAGATTTCAGAGAGTTCTTCCTTCTGAAGAGGGTACTTTTAATTTGAGCATAATACAAATACTTCCATGATGCTACGCAAAATATTTTCCATTGAACAGGTAGAAACTTCATGGAAAGTCTCCATAGTGATTCTATTGAAGCATTCGACGCTTTCACCTGGGCTCTTACGACCATTGCCCGTTTCATTGCGTGCTCGGTCCTTTCCATAATGGACGAGTTCTCCGATGGTTTCATGCCCGAACGGATTCGTTTGAAATCTCGGGCATAAATGGCATTTTCTTCATTCTCCCGAAGGACATTTCCAAGATTTGATTCTTCCCATATTTGAAGTTTTCCAGATTAGCAATTTTTCTGAAGTATCTCCATTTCCACGGGAGAATACTTCCACGCCGATTTCCCAGAAAATAAATCAACCGGTAATGGACTGTCAACAATCGTTCTTCATTTCTTTAGAAACGGCAGTTTGCAAGAAAAAGAAAGGCATGCTGAGCTAGAATATCTCTAGTTCTTTCTTCTATGCGCCATATCCACCATTTACGCATTCTACTTTCTTCCTAGTTTTAAAAATGAATGGGGTTCCTTCCGGGAAAAGAGGCTTTCCTTCCTTGTTCCTGGAAACGCAACCGTTCCTTTTCCGCCGAGCTCAAACGGAAAACGAAATCCAGGGCTAAAAGCTGGTTGCAGACGGATTCCAGACAGACGCCTTCCTATGACCCCCATTAGTTGCAGGTGGGCTTCATTCCCTTCCTACTCCCACGTTTCGTTCTCGTACCTGTTGAGTGGAATACTCCATTTAGGAACGGATGGGACTTTTCCGTCGAGGCGTTTTCCTTTCAAGAAGAGAGTCCGCTAATCATGCCTTCGGGAGTCTCACAGATTCGTTCCGTACGACTATCATTTTCCTGCAACTTTCGGCACACTCTCCCGGATAAGTCATGGAGCATTCCACTTTCTTCCGATCGTAATTTGCCTAAGTTTGAGCGCCTCGGCGGGTGTGGCCAAGTTCGAGACGATATGCATTCCATTCGCGTAACTCGACGCTTCAAGTCAGACTGTTGCCAATTGCATACGGTCGCGTCTTCGGGTGAGTGGGGAAGGCTATTCGAGAATCACTTTGCATATATGACTCAGAACGTGAAATCGAATGCATATCGTCTCGATCATCTGCCAAGGATATCGAATTTAGAGAAATTACGCTTGGTCCCAACTGATTTCCCAACTTCCCTCCACCCCTCTTGTCGTTTCGAGCTTGGAAATATCCATCTACCTTCGCTAAGGTCGATTCTGGTGCTCTGCAAGGTGCTGGAGCTCGTCCATTCACGTCAATGATCTTCAAGTCCTAGAGGGAATCTTCACGTCGGTCAAACCGCTGCCTGATTTAAGCGAGTACGAACCTACGTCTACTTTTTTTCCTCTATCCAAGAAACGTCAATGATGCCGTCCAGTGTTCGAATACCGTCTCAGTGTAAATTTTGAAAAAAAAAAGAATTGATGTTGGATTTCGTACGAAAAACCAACATCTCGAAATACGACAGTTGGGAGAGCTGAGAACGGTAGTCAAATATATCCTTCAGAGCCTGGAAGTCTTACGGAAAGTATTGGGAGTCGAGCAAAGCACGAGCTGCAAACTACCATCGCTTCAAAATGAAAAGATTCTCTCTTGCCCAAGGTCAAGAACCCTGCGAGTATGCTCTGTGTAATTCTGCTCGTCTACAGGGAAGCAAGGAATGAAATAAATTGTCAAATGCCGAACTTTCCGTTTCCAAGTCTTCTTCCTTTCTTCGGTCGTGGTCTTGCGGAGCTCAGCGTTGCATTTCCCCCGTCACCGCAAGGTTTCACTGGGAAGTTTTCACCTCGAGGAGTTCGCCATCAAGTGTCTGCTGTGTTTCGCGATGAATTTTGTCTCAAATTTCTTGCCATCCCACTCATTGACGAATAACTTGCCAACAAAATGCAACGCATGAAGCCTTTTTGAAGAAGACCTGGAAGTAAGTAATAGTCCCGAAAAAGATCCTTTTTTTCCAAGAACAAATGGGTACAACAGGAAAACAAAGGATCATCACCCCTTATCGTGCTTAGGTCAGATGTCGACAGATGAGAAGAGAATCCGTAAAGGAATCAACTCCGATCGTTCTCGACTAACGAGCAGGGAGAAGAAAAGCGAGATACATTTCCACGACGTGCACCGAATAGATCCGCGTTCGATGTAATCACTTTCACAACGAGTTTATCTGGGAATAACACGAACTCGGATAATTGGATTATACTTGGAGCCATTATAAATTTGAATAATTCAAGTAAAACGGATTTCGTGCATGGCGTCCATCACTTCCATATCAGGGGAATTCCCAGGGATCTTTTACGCATTTGCTCTTCAGTTCCGTGAAGCGAACAGTGACTTTGAAAGGTGTGGAGATTTAGAAAAACTGCCGACTTGGCAAATGAATGCGAATGGTATATCATAGATATTTTTCTCGAAAACTGTTAATAATAAGAAATCCAGACATGTAAAAAATTCAGAAGTATTTGCCCGTGCCCGCAGACAAAACTTCATCGGACTGCGAGAAAGATAAAATAACTTCGGGTGGCAATAATATGTCAAGTCGGCAGATGTTTCGCATCGGCCCATCATTTCAAGCCACCCCCCCCCCTCTCCATCTCCCCCGCCTCTCCACCACCCTTATCCACCCCCACCTTTCCCCCACCTCCCTTCTTCACCCCCACCAC
>CAJPEV010000485.1:51644-101070 GCA_905338385.1 Darwinula stevensoni
GGCTTGAAATGATGGGCCGATGCGAAACATCTGCCGACTTGACATATTATTGCCACCCGAAGGACCATTCTTTACAGTATTGTTGCCCTTGCTGTAACGGAAATCTCTCCTTACGGCAATGTGTGTGTACGTCACCCCACTTTACAATCATGCAGTAAGTTCATGGTGCAAGGGCGGATCAAAAAATAACGGCCGATAATCGTTTTCTCACGTTTCTTTCTATCCTCGACGAAATTCTTTTGATTGTAAGTGCTCCCGTTTGTCATTGATGCTAGCATGCATTGATTTTATCATTTGCCACGAGAGGAAACGGGAGCACCTACCCTCGAAGGGATTTTTTTCGAAATAGAAAGAAACTTGAGAAAAAAAAATTATCTGCCGTTACTTTTTGATTCATCCTCGTATTTAAGTGCGAATTGAATTTGAACATGTATTTGGAATACTGGCCATCGCTGTGAGGTCAGATCTAACCGAACGAGGCCCAAGATCAGGTCAAGATCTAAGCCAAGTCGAAGATTGGAATGCCCCATGCCTAGGTTTCGGGCATGCAATGAAATCGTCATGCAAGCTACGCAGAATGACACCATGGTCTGCAGAGGTGTTTTCTCGGCATCGAATTCGCGCTGCTCCTCTCAGGGAGAAGGAAACAACAGGCCCATCTCGAGAGAATGCGCAATCCCGCCGAGATAGGTGAAACCGCGGAAGCCATTTGGGTTGCCTTTTGGAATGTTTCTCGACAAGCACGGAATAAATTAAATAGTGATTTTGGATCATAGAGAGATTACATAGGCATAAAATCAACTCAATTCGACAAATTTCAGTATGGATCAATCATACTCAAGAAAAAAGAGTCTACAGATGCTTTTCGTGCAACCCATCGTATGGGCTCCAAGGTCACAGCCCCATCCCGGGGGCGATACATGATATGTAACCGAAAAAACTTCCTTGTATCAGGTGATTCCTCGAATCACTTGATTCGTATCCGGTCAACATCATAATGTTGTCAGGAGGATGGTATGTTGCAAATATCACCACATTAAACCGAAATCGTAAAAAAGGAAAGGATATCTGTGTGATTCAGCTTCGCTGCTTGGGTAACGGTTTCTATGGTGATCCCGGCGAGGATCCTTTTCCCCCTTCGCCTCTTCCCATATTTCAGAAGCGGGGAACAATAATTGGCGATATATTATTGGCTTGATGGCTGGAGGAGTCCATTTTTTGTTGGGTACGACCGAGCGCTGTGCTTACCCGCCTGACTCGCGGCAATTAAGGCTGCCAGTTGCGCAGGATGCACATCTTTCCCCATCTTTTTCTTCTCTGTTTCCAGGCCCCAGGCGGCTTCTTTTACGATTTTCCCATCTCATCACATGGAATACATGTTGAAGTAGACGAGGACTGACAGAAACCCATCTTGGTAATTACCGGCATAAAGACCTCAGGGAGGCCGAGTCAGCGGCGGACACAGTCGCCAGAGAGAAGCATTTTTGGAGCTGCGCGCGTTTAGAATATCACCCGGTCATGATGTCATTTGGATATTGGCGAATATTTTGTTTCATGGAGCGTACTGCTCAGGTAGCAGCCCATATCAGTGTTAGTCAACGTTGGAGCTAGCATTTTGTGCCCGTACCAGTGGATGTCATAGTATCACCATTATAATAACGATCATAGAGATGTTGGAGAAGAGGGTGGTGGGGGTGAAGAAGGGAGGTGGGGGAAAGGTGGGGGTGGAGAAGGGTGGTGGAGAGGCGGGGGAGATGGAGAGGGAAGGACCGGTTTGGCGCATATGCAAATCTCGTCTCATCACGAGCCTGCTCTCCTCTTCCACTTCGACTGTGATGATGGTAGATGGGTTCGTGAAAAATCGGATTTTACACTGCTGTTGTCGCATGACGGGCTTTCTCCTCTCCTCTGAATATTTCATGAACTTTCCACTGGAATAACTAATCGCAGGAGAATTGAATTAAATTGAAAACGAATTAGCAGTAGAAATTGTATTCGCGAGGAAAAACGCTATAAGTAGAGAATAAATATATCTCTCTCTCCTCATGTCATTTAAATAGCATCGGAATGCTTTCAAAAGTTCACATTTGAAAAGAGGGAATAAATAGAAAGAAAAACCAGACAGAAATTAAAGAGGAGCGCGCGTAAATGCCTTGAAAATAGGAAGTTCCGGGGAGAGCTAATTGTCCTTGTCGGCAGGGATGAGGAAAAGGAGGAAGGAAAGAAAAGGAAAAAGAGAGGAAAGGAAACGACGTGATGGGGCCTTCCCTTCATTTCCATGAATGGAATGCAATGCCTGCATAACACACGCTCTGTCATTTCCCTCTTTTCACAGCATCTGCAGCCCCTTTTCTTATTTTTCCCCCTCACCCAGACGCGTCCCTCGCCTTTCCGTTGAAGCTCTTTGACGGAGCCCCTTGGAAGGAAAGCCTCATGTCGGGAGGTGAGAGTACAGAGTGACGGCTCGAACTTTCAGACGGAGGAGGACGACCGGAGAGAGAGAGAGAGAGAATGGGAAGGGAGAAAAAGAAAGGGAAATGAAATTTTCAACGGGAGAGACCTGAGAAAGAGAGAGCGAGAGATGGAAGGGGAGACTGGAGATGTAATACCATTAGAGCACGTGAGATGTTCTCTCTGTTACCAGATGAAATGGAATGAGGGAGAGAGAAAGAGGGAGAGAGACAGGAGGGAAGAGGGAGAGGAACTTGTTGCATCCTAGAAAGCCTCGATGGTTCTCATCGTGGAGATCCTCCGGGGATCGGGAATGATAACGTATCCCCTCCGGTCTTCCTTTGCTCTAATACACTTCCACGAATGTCAGCTGAAAAGAAGTGGGATGATAAATGGAACGGAAGGCGCCGAAGTACTCAAGTAACAGCAAAAATGATACAAGAAAAATGTAATTGAATGAAAAAAAGCTCATGAAAACTCGGAAACAAAGAACAGCAATGCTGGAATATGTAGCGGTCTTGAATAAAGCATAGCTTGTTTCCGGATCCCATACTTTCTCCCTCCTTGAAGGGGAATATCTATGTTTGAAAAGTCTGAGCTCGATCCGCCGCCGGCTTGAATTTGCCCAAAGTGCTTGCCTTCCCTCGTCTCATTTATATCAAGTATCCGAATTTCATGAGGATTCCGCCTTCAGAATATACCACCGACCGACAAAGGAGGCGTATTGACATACGAAATAGGAGATAATCTCCATGCTTTCCTCTCCCTCAGCATGTGCTCTTCCCTGGGGGTATCCCGGGTAAGAGATTTCCAGTGTATGCATTTAGATCCTCTCAGGAAAACAAGAACCCATTCTTGATCAGATCAGATCTTGTGTTGCGGTGCCAGAGCCTGCAGCCATTACTGCAGCCATAATCTCGCAGGAAAGCTTCCTCAACTTTACTTTCTCCAGAAAGCCAAATCCATATCGGCTTCTGCTCGTATGCATATGTCCTCATACAAAACTGCACTCCGTCCCGTGCTGCACTTCTTACTAGTAGCTATCATCGGACGACAAACGTTGTGACATGCTCCCAGGCAAAAATGTTCTATAGAAAACTTCAATAGGGTCGTATAGAATTATATTATTTCACTCCATAGAATTGTATTTAACCACTGTATGGAGATCTAAATTCTATGGAGATTCTTTAGAAATCCTATTAATTTTTTTAATACAAATTTCTATAGAATTCTACGAAGACACTAAATAAATCCTACAGGCTTTCTGAAACGTTGTATGAACTTCTTTTGTGTCACTGTGCAGAAATTGTACAACGTTGATATTGAATTGCATGAACATCTGTAGAGTCAGTGTATTAAAAATACATTGAAATCCCATCAAATTTCTCTAGAAGTAAGATCCTAATAGTGTTCCCAAAGGAAAAGATAAGTAGCATTTTTTCTTTGACTGCGCAAAGGTCACCTAGAATTTGATAGAATGTGAAGTACCTCTTAGAAGGCTCATATCCGATGAATTTATGATGATTTCTTGGAAGCATTGGCATATGCTGGTGGAGGGAATTGCTGGAAATACATCGTAGTTGTGAATTGCTGGAAATCCTTTTGGGGATTATGCATCGGAGAGTCATTCCATCTCAAGTGGCGCATTTTAAAGAGGTGGGTTGCTGTACCGACTGAGATTTGTAAAAAAAAATATATATACAGTATATATTGTGCACCTTGGGGTATGGGAAACAGGGCAAACGAAAACGTCGTAATCTGACCTCCCATCTGGGAGACGTTTGAGGCCTTCCCTGGCTCGTAGGTAATGGATAAGGGCATCACGGCGCACAAAATACAGAAGTATAGGTTAACGGGGAAGTCAGCCTCACCGGTAGCATAGCGCACGAACGGATGACTGCTAGCAAGCACAGGTATGTCTTGAGGTTCATTTTCCTCAGTTAGAAAGCTGCTCGGTCATCCGAATCCGCATTTCCTATTTGTATCAATGCAATTTCCACGAATGGAAAAGAGAGAAGACACTTGGTAGGTGATATTTGGTGTCATGATCATGATATTTGGTAGGTGAGCTTGATGCGATTTTGCTTAGAAGTCCTGAAACTCGTAAGGGGAATAAGTCGTGGGACCAATACTTTTCACCTCGGACCGGATGCGCCTCTACTCTTCATAGTGTTCCATGGAAGTTTCAATTTCCGTTCTACTTTTGCATATTTTCGATTCCATATAAACTGCCAACGCGGAAAGTTTTCTCGCTCAGCCTTTTATTGTAGCTACCTGCCACTTCAAGCAGTGCGATTCATCAGGTCAGGGTCGGACTGGCGACCTGGAGCCCCCCGGGAAATTTCCCGGTATCACGATGGGCCAGTCCGACCCTGCATCAGGTGACAAGACTTACCTAAACACACCTTTCGTGCTTCATGCTCCCATCGTTACAATGGTTTCTTGTTCATTATGAAGATGACAGGCAGCCATCCCAGATTTTTCGTCCACTCGCCGCCACTGAGCAGTACCCGCTCAAGTAGTATCCTTTCCCTTTGCCGTGTGCCTAACCCCTTACCGATGAACACAATGATTTGTATAAAGTCCTATCCAGGTGCAATGACTGGTCTATTGAATTCTATAAAACTACATTGAAATCTCAATAGAACGCTTCTCTACATATTTGCCTGGGATACAGGCAGATCCGGAAGGACTCAGGATTAAGGACTCCACTGAATGCTATTTTCGAATCGAATTCGTACCTCTCTTGAGTAGTGGAAAACGGGAAAAGCACGACTATTTAGAGGGTCTTCATCAGATGATCCACGAAACCACTCATTTGGAAGTTGGTACCTGCAATCGATGTAAGCAATCCTACGGGGAAGAGGGGTACGAATTTAATCGTTCAAATTTAATCAATGATAACAGTGCAAGTAGCTTCTCTCCTGTTTCGAGGTAAGGTCGGCTTTTCCTCTTGAGACTTTGGAACCCGGCTTTTCCGCCTCTTTGCCATCTCTTTCCCTGGTCGTCTGTAAGGGGGCAGGGAATTAAGGGTAACCAAGCGTCACTCCTTCCCTCTCTAGAGGTTTTGGATAATCAAAAACAAAAGAATACTTCTTAGAGTGTCCGTGTGACTATGAAAAATCGAAATCGCGAACGAACGCGTCTCATTCAAGGATATGAAACGAAATTTTCAAGGAAATTTTCAAGAGCGTTTCATACAGCATGGCTACCAATCTTCTCACTCGATTTTCTAACGCCCTCGAGAAACTTCCGGGAAAGTTTTCACCTCTCGAAGGAAGAGGCTCACGAATGTAATGGTAGCAAAAACTGAGATTTAACAGTGCGAGTGAGAGGGAAAGCACAAGGAGAAAAAGCCTAAATTAAGAAATACATTTTCTTCGAGAAATTGTCATTTACGATAGCAAAAATATTCATTAAGAGCTGAAATACATTTGGTAAAAGAAAAAATGAAGCTTCACCAGTAACTCTGACTAGAATAAGTAGCATTTGGAATCTATTCCAGGAGGTTAGCAATTAAAGGACTGAAAGATAAAGTGGTCCATCTGCAAAATTTATTTCCTCACGCTCCGCACGGAAAAAAAAAGCGAATATTCCTGTGACCTTAAACGTGTGGAAGAGTGGAATGCGCAGACAGACAATATGCTCCTTACATAAATAAAAATATATTACCACCTTCAAGGAAAAGGGTCCATGTACCTGTAAACTAAACCAATCATACTTTTCTTGGAGATTTTTGCAGATGGGCCGCTTTTTCTTTCAGTCCTTCAATTGGTCTCGACTGATGTGCTTTTTTGTCGTTCTTTCAAAACGAATTTGCTATGATCCCCATGATTGTAATACCAGCTCGTTGTTAGTGCGAAAATGGAAATGATCCTCATTTCCATTTTCGCGTTTAGAAAGCGAAAATCTTCCAGGATTGGAAAGGTGCCATGGGTCTTCCCACAATCGAATGATGGTACAAGATGACCTCCAAACTGGCTATATCGAACAGTGGAGTCCCCCTGGATATCCACGCACAGCCCGAACGAAGTTATCCATTATTTCGGAGCGGAACGAATGTCAAATGCTCAAGAATGATCTCCAGCTTCGGTCTTACGAGAAGAATGTCGAACCACTCCTCGCCGACGACCACAAGGCCAAAAGGAAGAAGTTTGCCTGTTGAGTGCGCAACAATTTCCGAAAAGAAGACAAGATGCGCATCCTCTTTCCCGACGAGATGTTCGACATTGGCGGTGTCTACAACTCCCAAAATGATCGGGTATAGGCAGTGTACCGTGCTGAAGCCGATAAGAAGGGTGGCATCAAGCAGAAAAGGAAATTTCCTCAGAAGGCCATGGTCTGGCTCGAGGCCTGACTCAAGGGTGTGACACCGCTATTCATCATAAAAGGGTCGGTCGATCACGATCGATACATGCGTGAAGTGCTTCCGGTGGCCCTCAAATACAGCAAGGAGACCTTCGGCGAATGGACCTTCCAACAAGATGGTGCGAGGCAGCACACTCATCAACTGTTCAAATAATGGTGTCGAGACAATTTTCCCTCTTTCATCGACAGGTCACGAAAAAAGTCCCGATTTGAACCCCTTGAACTACTCGATCAGGGACGAACTGATCCATATCATCAAGTGGGATTATGTGACGTTGAAAGGGACTCTGATCGACGAACTAAAATGGGTTGTGAAGCGAATTCGACCGTAAGTCGTGCTAGAAAGTTGTTCTGCAGGGACTAATTGCTTAAATCATGTGTCGGAAAAGGGTGGTGATTTTTTGCGCTATCAAAAGCACGTGGTTTTGTAGAGAATTGAATGGAGAATCTTTGGAGAAAAACGTTCAAATCGAAGCGACGAATAATGGACGATATATTAACGGAATACTAACATCGCCATTTATTCTGCCACACCCGTTATTTTACATCTTCCCCATTCTCCAGTCCTCTGTTTTATTCATTCATTCTAAGTTGCGTTGAAGAAATTGATTTGCTTTATTCATGCAGTCCAGACTACATTGAAGAAGTTGATTCGCCACTTCATGCTTATTGGAGCTCCATTCGCATTATGTCAGACATTTTGGTCTCCACACCATGAAAACATATGGAAATGAGAAGAGAGAGGCACACCATTGTAAGTGAAAGATTCCCTTTGGGAAAAGAGGGAGGAACGTGAGGGGACTCGGATTCCCTTACTTCGGTGTAAGAATTTGATGCCTTTCATGTGTTGAGGTGATGTCTCTTAGATCCATCCTTATTCTGTATTTCCTTCAGTTCTCGAGGAGGACTACAAATGCAACGAAGCACAAGTAAAATGTATCATAGGTATCCATTCCCAACAGCATACAAGAACTCTCCGAGACAA
This sequence comes from Darwinula stevensoni, assembly GCA_905338385.1. NCBI lineage: Eukaryota > Metazoa > Arthropoda > Ostracoda > Podocopida > Darwinulidae > Darwinula > Darwinula stevensoni. The sequence goes on from CAJPEV010000485.1 coordinate 59,449, forward strand.
TATCTTGAAGCTGGTCACGCTTTTTTTTCCAAGACAACGGAGTAGTTCGGATGAGTTCAGATTCAACGATATTCAACGCTTGCAGAGAAGCCATTTTGACGGATAGTTGTCCTATTCACGAGTCCCCCATTTCTTTCCCATCTTCTCATCGCATGCAGGTTATCAATTCCATATCCCGACTGCATTCATACGTCTTTGAATTATTAATCTGATTATAGAGGATGCAATTGATGCGCAGAGGGTAGGACTTTACTTCTTCAGTGTTGACCTTTTATTGCACGCTTCTGGAAACGACAGAAGTTTCCCCTCGGCCTATACACAGTGGAGTGCTAAAAAAATTGCCGTTAAACACAGGAACTTTCCAGAAGTACATCTCCCGAAGTTTCGAGAGTGATTGTTTCAAAACTTTCTAAAAGGTCAAGGGGGGCTGTATATAGCAGTGAGGACAACAAATCTGGAAAAGTGTCGTTGAATCTGCTGAAAATGGCGCATTATTTGAGTCCTAACCGTGTGTCGACGAATCGATCTTACATTATTGGAATATGGGTTATATCGCTGTGCTGCCGAAATCGCCCGCCGAAAGAAGATCCCTGTCCGTGCTGTCCGGTATAATGGGTGACATGGACCGGATCCGTTTAAGCTAAACTAATCTGATTTCACAATGGTCCCCTATGGGAATCAGTTTAACAGAGATAAACTTATTCCCAAAATTGCCCATTATGAAAACGAATCAGTTTAAAGTTAAACGGATCTGGTGCATATCACCCAATATGGTCAAGATCCAAGAGCGCGCTCTTGGATCTTGACCATATTGGATCTTGGATCTTGACCACCCACTATGTGGACTGTGGTAATACCATGTGTAATACCATGTGGACCACATCACATCCACATCCATTCACGTCCACATCGTATTACAAGGCCCGAGGACAGTTTTGCGATCGTGAATTCGAAGGAACAGCGAGACAACAGCAGAAGAAATTGTCAGGAAATTGCAAGAGAACAGAGACCGGTATGTGTTCAGACGGACGGTGCAGTGCCACCTTGCTCGACTCGGTTATAAGAGCGTTTTACCCCGAACGACGCCGATGCTGACCCAGAAGCGAAAGGAGAGGCGAGTGCAATGGGCACTGCAACTTTGAGCCAAGCGGTGTTCTCTCAAGAAACCTGCCTTCAATTGTTCAGAAATACCATACATGCATCGTTGGTTCAAGAACGCTCAAAAGGAGCTCAAGAGAATTCCCAAAAACAGGCGGAAGATCACGGTGTGGGGAACTTTCAGCATTAAAGGCTACGTATCGCGCCATTCATTCAAAGATCATTGACGGCCCCTACTACACTCAAATTCTTCAAGAACATCTGCTTCCTGGTGCAAGAATACAGTACCTGGCGTTTCGAGCAAGACAATGATCCAACGCACACAAGCAGGGTAGAGAGACAATTTTTGGAACAACAGGTATCAGAAACGACTGGCAAATTGTCTTAGAAATTCATCCCTTCCAGCAGTAGAAATTCACCAAAATCTGACGGCAATTTTTTTTTTGCACTCCACTGTACATGGGAGCCAACTTGACTCGGGGGCAAGATCAGCTCTAACGTCAGGGACGAACTGGGAATTCAGCACTCACTTCTTCCACCCTCCAGCCGAACTGATTTCCACTGATACTTTTTAATAGAGTTACGGGAACGCAGGGAATATGGGCAGCTTCATATTCCCTCGCATTACTCCTGTTGAGTGAGACACGAAAAACCTGGTTAGTTACCAATGTCGCTCGTGTAGTGGTGCTTCCTCTTTCAGGAACCCTTTCGTGCTCCTGGATGAGTTTGTTATCAGCATTTAAAATGGCACTGATTCCCGTTGTTGCAGTATCTGTGAGGAATCGTTATTTAGGACATATCTTTCATAGTCTAGCAACGAAGCTGCATGACTTTTTGTCGATTACACGGTTCATCACGCGATATTGTATTCAAGGAAGAGTCCGTAACTGCGATCGACTCGACCTTGGCTTTCGTACTTTCAAGGTTGCTAGATAGTTCTGACAGTGCCATTCGAGGTGATATGGGTACCTCCTATCAAGATAGAACTGACATTCCAAATTTAGTCCTTTTCTCGCATTTTAGATGCCAATTTTTTTTTCTTACAAACACTCCGATAGTCATAAGAGAGACAGAAAACTTGCAAAGCATGTTTCACTTGATCCCATGAGTATTCAGTCTTGGGAAGATTTTCCCTTTAGGTGCGGGGAATCCAAATGGTTTTTAGTTGGATTATTGTCCAAGTCCAATGACTCTTGCATTGTTAATGAATGTTTTTACTAATTGCTCATATTAACCAGCTTAATGACCGTTTTACCTCGAACAGAATGTGGGCAGGTGGAAGAACTTGTATGCTCTCTTTTTATTATCACTGGAACTCAGCACGCAGAATGAGTTTTTGTTGCAATGGTGATATTGTGTTTTGTCTATTCATCAAACTTTTCACATTCCACGTTAAAAGCATTTCACATGCCCGTATTCCCCCGAGTTACCCTATACATTATCTGGAAACCGAATCTAGATTTTCTTGGTTTTCTGGATTTTCTTGAAATAAGCCAAAGAGGAAGCCCCACAGCTCCAATACTTACCTGCTTACAGTGATAAGGTTTTAGGTGGAGATTTAGAGAGCTTGACAAGCAGGAGAGTTTACATGTGGAAAGGACTTCTCTGAAGATGTGAAGAGAGAAGTCCCTAAGCATGATGAATCCTTGCAAATTCAGGCACACGGGAGGCTCTTCCTGGGAAAAGGCCATTTGAATGCATATTCTCGCTCCTCGCCACGCATGCAAAGGATGTAAATGAAAGGAAGTTTGAAGAACATCGGAGAGGAACACCTGCATGTGATGCGAAGATGGGAAAGAAATGTAGGACTCGTGAATAGGACAACTCTTCTGAATGGCTTCTCTGCAATATCGTCGAATCTGAAATAGTCATCCGAACTACCCCGTTGTAATAAAAAAAAAAACATTCGAAAAATTGTTACGGAGGAGAGTCTTTGTATGTTGTTGGGAGTGGATACCTTTGATAAATTTTCCTGTTACTTGTGCATCATTGCATTCGTAGTCTCCCTCGAGAGTTGAAGGAAATACAGAATGAATGATGGATCTGAGAGACATCACCTCAACACATGAAAGGCACAGCATCAAATTCTTACACTGAAGTAAGGGAATTCGAGTCCCCTCACGTTCTTCCCTCTTTCCCAAAGGGAATCCTTCACTTACAATGGTGTGCTTCTCTCTTCTCATTTTCACACGTTTGCATGATATGGAGACGAAGCTGGAGCTCAAATAAGAGGCGAACTTCTTCAGTGTAGTCTCGAATGCATGGATGAAACGGAGGACTTGAGAGCAAACGGGAAGATGTGCAAAAAGCCCGTGAAATGTAAAATACCTTCTCGGGATTCCAAAGGAACTGAATCTTCAAATCCTTTCATTTCCCATTCATGGCACTATTGTTCATTGCAATCACGTTTGGAAGAATAAAATGAATGTCAAATGGGGAATATTCTGAGGGCGATTTCTACAACAGGAAAGTTCTACCGATTTGAAATTTGCAGAGACGTCCGGAGTTTGGCTGAAGGACGGAGCTGATTGAGCAGCGCCGTAAATTTGTGAAGTCCGATACTTCGTGCATTTTCATTAAGATTTTCATGAATTGTGGTAACATTTCGGCAAAGTATTTCGCAGAGATTTTTAGGGAATTAAGAGGTGAAACAGAGTTGAACATATGACCATCCGGGTTCTGGACGCTCCAGGGCTAAATGAAATGAATTGCTTTCCAGTTTTGTCTGTTTATGTTGGCTATTTCCAGGTTCAGAAACGAGCCTGTTTTCTCAAAATGAATCATTGCAATAGCAGGGAAAAGTAAGGAAACAAGACTTTTGGACATTGGTTGAGCATGAGTCATTGGCCAAATACTGAGAAGTATTCGTTATTAAATATACACGGACCGATCTCGGGCAAAGTATCCTCTATTGAATTCGGATACGAGAGCTATTGATCAACGTTTGCGTGTGCAAATGAAGGAAGCAAGGTAAGGGGGGAGGGCTCAGTAGGTTTTTATTTTCATAGAGAGGAGGCGCATTTTCCCACATCTGGAGATGCTTTCCTTGCCTTGAACCCTCTGATTTCCTCCCCTGGTGAGGAAAACTCATTACCCCCCTCTGGTCCACTGGAGGAAGTAAAAATATGAATAGAAAAATAGTGAGAAGGAATTTCCCTGCCACCCCCACACACATCGTCATTCCAGCCATCAAATCATCATGCAAACCCTTACGGAAATGTCCTATAGGAAACCTATAGACTTTGGATATCCAAAAACTTTGTGCTTTTTGGATACCCTAGGATATCCTAGGGATTAAGGTCTTATAGGTCTCCTGACCTATAGGATTCGGGGAGGATTTTTTGGGTTTCGAAACCCAGGCATTACGACGGAAAAGGCAACCGGGGTTAATATTGGCCCAGCATATTGGTGTAAATCAAATGCCGATTATGGGTTTTTCCATGGTAGGGACACTTGCACTATTAATACCAGTACTGCGCGGGTCTGTATAATTTATGGCCCTACCCCACATATGTCGCTGATTGCACGTCTACTTCCTTCGGTAGAGAGAAGAAGTATTCTTCTCTCGACCTAAAGAAATAGAAGACAGAACCTGCGAGCACATCTTTTTACTGAAACTCCATTTGGATAGAACATACTCATTCTCGTAAGTGGTTTTCAAAAGGAATAAGGGTATATTTCTTGCCTGGACTCCATGATTCTATCTGGAAGATGGGGATGACAAATAAGGAAGTGTCGAAGTTTATTGATTGCTACAATGAGGCAAGGCGAGACATTTGGGAATCTACAAAACTCTCTTGTGAGAAATTATTCCTTGGGTAAGGGGAGGGCACTTTTGTGCCCTTTGAGAAATGCGAGAACCCAATACTTCCATATAGTGGCCTAAAGGAGAACTTCAAACGGAACCCTATAGGCCAATGGGGTTCCGCATAAGCCCTACAGGGAACCCTATAGGTCCTATAGGTCCTATACGGTTCCGTATAGGCACTATAGGAAACCCTATAGGTCCTATAGAGAATCCTATAGGTCCTATAACGAACCCTATAGGTTCTATAGGGAACCCATCGGGTCCTATACAGAACCCTTTGAGTCCTATAGGGAACCTATAGGCCTTATGGGGAACCCCATTGGTTTTATGGAGAACCCTATAGGTTCTATAGGGGATTGTATAGGTCCCCAATTGAACTCTATGGGGCCAATAGGAACCTATAGGATTCCTATATATTCCTAAAGGAATATATTGTAATCCTATAAATAGGGAACTCTATAGGTCTCAAACTGAACTCTATGGGGCCTATAGGAACCTATAGGATTCCTATATATTCCTAAAGGAATATATAGGAATCCTATAAGACATTTTCGTAAGGGGAGGTGGAGGAGCTTATGGAGGATTGAAGTGATCTGAAGACTGTGTAGGCGCAAAAAAAAGCGGAAACAAAATATACCCTTTACTACAAAGACGGAAGTCAAAACCTTTTGATATTAACGATAAGAATCGCTTCTCAGGGATCCACTGCCTGCATCCTTTCAATCCTTGCATTAAATTTAAATTAAATTAAATTAAGTGAAATTAAACCTTTTCCATGTTCAAAATAGTAAGCGGCATTTAGGGTAAGCACCTCGGTTTCTGGCCGGTCTCCAGTTGTTGACCAGTGAGACTTAAATCCAGCATAATTAATCTGGCCGTTTTGAAGCTTTCTATCAACATCTTCCCGTACGAGGACCTATTACTAGTGTTTCTCGGCGTGCGCACAGGCTGTCCACTTCCTATGGGAGTCGTATCAGCGTGGCCAAAAACTGGGGTGTTTACCCTATTGGGATATGGTTTCATTGGCCCTTCTTACGCACCGATGTCTTGTTTCTTCGCTCACCAATCTTACTCACTTCTGGTATCCGCTTTATTGTGTTGGGGAAGAGGGATCCCTGAACACTAAGTATTACCTCCTTCAGAGGTAGCACGTAAAAGAATCCTGGTGGTGAAAACTGAGCCAGTTTAGCGGATTCCACAGTATCCATGAGAGTCGAACTCAGCCTCTCGTTGGTTCTGGGAATACAGAGGACGTAGTACAGAGGGTTACAAATTGGAGGGGACTTATATTAGGTAACGGGGGCAGGGTTCCAAGAGAGTTGGATACCTGGATGTATCCGTGGGGTCAGGACACTTCGCATGTCGTGCTCATTGTGCCTCGTGTAATGCACCCTTTACGAGTGCCCTCGGTTTCGTCGATACCATGCGCTAACTCCGTATTATCCTCGAGTACACCAGCTACCATACACACCCGCAGCTCACTTCGTTATTTCGATCCTCGAAGAATCGAAGCAGAGCTCTGTCTATCTAAGCCTTCGCTGCCTACCCAGCCTCCTGACATCTATCAAAAGCAATAGTAACTCGTCTTTCCATCTCGAGCCAACAGAGGACTTAGCTGCATGTGCTTGTCACATTGAGCGACTCGAAGCTCTTTGAAAAGGAGAGAACCATTTCTGTCGTGTTAAAAGCGCAAGAGCGCCAAAGCTTGGGAACGAGCCCATGCAATTCCACGCCTTTCACATCTTGTATTCATGAAGAAATTAGGTTCATTCTTTTGCTTTTGTTTCCGTAGACCAAACCAATTAACAGTCATTACGTAGCCTTACGCTGACGTATACCTGAAAGTACCAAAAAGTAAATAAATATTTAAAAAAACACGCAGATCGAACTCGGTCAAAACCTACGAGGCCGAATTAAAAAAAGAAGGTACCGCTGGACTCCTGCCCAAGATCCTTCAGAGGCTTCTCTTTCTGAGGATACGCATTTTCATATTAGATCATGAGTGGTCTGATAATACTACTCAGATCTCGATCAAACTACCTGGAATGAAAGGATTAACAAAAGGTACGTCAAGAGCATACACCTTTCGTTTAATTTCTGCTTTCGCTGTAGCGGAAGCAGCATTATTTCTTGAAAAATAAATTAAATTATCCCGTCCGCAAGAATTGAATTGCGTCATAACTTTAAACCGGCCAGATACTAACTGCAACCTCTGTCGCAGCCGTTGATGATAGGTGATGACCCAGAAAAGACACCTCATATCGATCATGACGTTCACGACGCGAAGAAAAAACCGAATTCAACGAGTTTGGGTTCGAGATAAGGTACTTGTGAATGGAACTAATGGAATTAATGGCAATGGCTTCCGATACAGATTTCGGATAAGCAATTGGGGGATTCCATCCCAGGGGCCAAATCGTGATGCTTCTCCTAGATAATGGAATTATCTCCCACGAGACCAGCGACGTTGCAGAGGCGGGGGGTAATGAGGCTGAAGCCCCCCTAAGTTGGTTCCAGCCCCATAATTCCTATCTAAATACATCTGCTACCCTCCTCCTACCCACTCCGAAGAGAATTTCTGGCTATGTTTGTCGGGAGATTACAGATATTGTAGTCCCCCTTCCCCCTCCCTTCGACCTTTGATGAACCCTGGCTACGCCATTGCACGAGACGACCCTAAAGAGCTGGAATATTTGTCGGAATCCTTTGTTCTTAGCCTCTTTTCACCTTCAATCACAACTGAAGAAACGCTCGAAGCCAAGACACACCTTGCTCAAGCGAGCGTAGCCACTCCTGGTGATGTCATATTACAGGAATGAACATTTTAACAGGAACCATGAGCACTGAAAGGGATGACGTGACCGGTCGGTAAGTATGGTGAATGACGTCATGGAATTCCAGCGTCTGCAATTTTCAGCTCTCTTATGCCCAAAAGTTCAATACTCACAACAGGAGTAACAACGAATGGCTTTTAATTGCACAGAGTAGACCATGTAGCTTCTGCTTCCGTGTGTCTACTGGAGTGGCAGCTGCACTATTTAAAAAAAAAAATAAGTATCGGACCTTAAAGTATTACAAGGGAGACATCATTAGACACGCCTGAAGGTGACGATGTTGTTTGAAATGAAATGTCTACGGTATTGAATTAGTGCATAAAGTTTTGAAATCTACTCAATTGAAAAGTTCAATTGGTCCTTTATTGTTGACAGTTTAGCAGATTTTGGCTATCAAGGTCCCAGTATGCTTGAAATATGCAGCAAACATCTCCTTAATAGACTGCACCAGATGAAATTACATTTATCACGCAGCTCAGAGATGTTTATCATCTATCTTTTTTTTGTTAGTAAAATGTCGATATATGTCAAGGAATAAACTTCTGTATATCAACACTGCGAGAATAATTCCCCTTCCTAAAACTCACGCATCCTATTGTTGACTGTTGAAACACGAGGAACCATAGTTTTTATGAGAATAATGCAGTCGGTATTATAATAATAAAAATTATAATGAAGGGGATGCCTATAAACGTCAGCTGTAACTTTTGAAATAAATAAATGCAAAGCCCCAAGCTAAGAACACCTGCAATGCCATCAACTGAGATCAGATTTCGAGCCGGTGCTGTCAGGATGTCCTCTGCGTCCTCGGCCATACCCTAGGAGTAGAATTCGCGAAAAGAAACGATTCCTCAACATCGACTATACATATCCCAATGTCCTCACACCATATTCAACGTTTTCCCCAGATTTCAACGTCTACTCGATGTCGTTTTTGCAGACTGGGACTTTTATGGACTCGGCGGATCCAGTGCTTCTTCAGGGTCTCATTAATAGCTTAGATTTTAATGGCTTACCGAACCTCTCTGAAGCAGTGGCTTGTTCATGAGACGCTTGAAATTTCTTCCTTGCTATGCAATAACTCGGCATGCTGTGATGATTTGGCTAGGCATTAGATACGACGGTGTCTGGCATCTTAGTAGGCCGTGAGAACCGGAGAGAGCACGATCGCATCCAAGGGTCTACGAGGATACAAGCTTGGCCTGCAGGGCTATTATGAATCACGGACACTCGAAAGGGGGAAAAGTTACTCCACCACGCTGCAATCCATCATCACTTGCGGAGTGATGGATTCAACAATGGCTCTCTGGCCCAAAAAATCGCGCGTGCGAAGTGAACTTTGTCTCTTCCTGGTCTTAGCTCTTTGACACGATGCAGATAATATTTTACATGCGGATTCACGTCCAAGGTCCTACGGCGTGCGTGCGAGACATGAGAGTTTGCCTGGTCAATATTTAATCGCTGAACTTGTTGCGTGATTCCAAAGGGCAACACGACGTATCGAGTGCCTTTGGCAATCCAAGTCGACTGGTTCGAAGAAGTTACTTTCGGCAAGCTCCTTGAGACGAGAGTACCCACTCTCTGTCTTTAGCTTGTGGTGGCTGGTTGGGCGGAACTGCGAGCGCACTTGAGGTGCACCACGCCCCTCGGCTACCTAGAGGCTACATCGCGAGCACACTCATTGGGTCCGTTCATTAGCTTACAACGGATCAGGATATTGCCCCATCACTGTATACTTTGGCCTACTAATCGCTTGTCTGTTCTCGTTTGCCTTCTCTCTTTTTCTGCCGACAACATCTGGACAACATTTTCAATGCCCGTGGCTCCTACACCCTCCTAAAACGAGAGGACATTAGTCGTCTTTGTTCCTTGAGACGTCAACAGTCCAATACAGGTATGAGAATCTAAGAAGAAAAGAGGATTGTAGCGAAACAGTGATTCTCATTGACAGCATGAGCGCGCTTCTAAATCGGGTTGTATATCTGACAGAGAAAAAAGGGCGAAGATTCTCATGAGTTTTCAGAACTGAAGATATCAAGTTCTTACTTATTGAAAAAAAAAGACAATGCATGGGGGAAGGAAGGAACCTGATATCTCGGACATCGCATGAGATCGCGAGGCCTTCACTTACCCTCGGGGCAGCACGAGCTTCTCTCAGTCAATACGTGAGCTCAGCTTTCGATCGCTGAGGACAAAGACGATGCACATAGGGAAACAGGCAGAGAAAAAATACATTTCATAATACGATGACAGACTGGACATCGCCAGGGGAAGAGGAGACTGCCAGCGGACGAGGGGAAAGATATCCATCAGTTTTCCCAGTCTCGACCGATGGAGATTTCAGCTGAAGCAGGACCGGAGATAGATGTAGGCAGTGCGTAAGCGGCCCATAGCCAGAACATCGTCGGCCGAGTTCGAGAGATCAGGAGAGTGGTGGCACTTCAAGCCCCTCGTTCCCGAGGCGGAGCGCGGCGTCCCGAAGCAGAACGGACGAGTGTAGGAGTCCCAACCGCTTTACCTGAAAGGATCGTCCCGAGATGCATGAAAAAAAAAAACAAAGAAGAAAACGCACCATCGTCTCTTTCCCGTTGTTTAGGTGTACTAAATTATTGAGAAACTTCCGAAAAAAGAAATTGTTGGCATGGATATATTAATGGCTGGAGGGTTACATAGGTGTATCCATTTGATGTCATTAGAACCGACAGCTCAAACAGAACTGCAAGAATTTTGAAAACATGTTTTTTTTTCGTTATGGGTTACCTTGGTCAAGAAAGACTTAATGCTAGTTTAGACTACCTCAAGTGAAAGGTATATCCACAAATTTCTGCCCGAACCAGATGCGTCCAAATTTTTATGGTGTATTTCTGCAGATTTTTCCATCACTTCTCGCCCCATTATTGTTCGTATCTTTTGATCCCATGACAATCCTAAATTGAATTTGGTGCATCCAAAGATAACAATTTGGGAATGTCATGCGAGTTTCTTGCGGGGGGAATACAAATTTCTTTTCCTCCAAATTTGCAGGTCAAAGGTCAAAACCCTAATTTCATCTCTACGTTAATTAGACAAAGCTCATGGGCACTTGAGTAAAGATGAACAGGCCGGAAATTGGTACATTCGGGCATTTTTCAAATCGCAGTACTTAAAAAAGCCTTGACCGAGGAAGCTAAAAATTAACATATGTTGTTTCTCAATGGACCCTAAAAATCCACAAAATTTCGTTACAATCGGAGGGGGTCAGGTAAATGGCTTGGTTGAAAGAATGACCTCAACAAAGGAGCACCTTACATTCAGCAGATGCAACGGCGAAAGGAAAAAATGCGTTAGAAAAAATCAGCGTCCGTAATTGAGCGCTTATCATCCCGCCCGCTATCAAATATTGCGCGCACTGTTCAGGAAGGAGAGGAAAAGCATTAGCCTTGAGACTGAGAGATGAGGAGGTGATGGTGCAAGACAACATCCCTGACTCACATATGGTACCCTCCTGTTGGTGTTTGCGTCCCATCCGCCCGCCTGGCTGTGGAAGCCCTGCCCATTCGGCAACCAGCCCTAGTCCTTATTTGGATACGGAATGCCGTTCGCCCTCACCTGCAGCCTAACGTACTCCTGACGTTACAAGGTGAGAATATGTGGAGTTATTATTGTCAAAGACAGTGAGTAGAGTAGCTTACGCACAGATAGACAGGAACTGGTCTACGATGGACGTAGGCCTAAGTGTAGGCTACGGCTAAGCCTACCCTTACAATGTTTTTTGAGACTCATTCATGCGATGTTCCTCAGGCAGGAGTATCAAAGTAAAGTGTAAAATGCTGTAGACCAAATACAATTGTAAACTGCCCACATGCATCGTGAAGCTAGGTCAGTTGAAGTCACTCTGTTACCAGGCAACAAGGAGCATCGTCAGCCTGGTGGACATCAACAGTAGCAACCCATGAGGCTGCTGTCAAACCTTTTTATTAACAGCCTCCATTTCTGCCCACACTTCCATTGCTGTTTACAGCAGTTAGGTCTGCTCCTGTCACATTCCTTATTTGATCTTCACTACCACCCACTGGGTGGTGGGAGTTAGGCTTTTTAGGTCTGAATATAACACTATTATACTAGTATACTATATTAGTCTGTGATCAACCCTTTATTCAAAATGTCCACATGATTTGGTATTTTAGGTATCCACTGGGTGTTTAAGCTTGGCATCGGTGTTTCTGGATTGTATTTTTTCATTCCTCTCAGCAACTTTGTTTTTATTAGTAATATCCTGTATCTTATGGAATTATATTTTAGTGAGTTTTTTTTCTGGGATCATTCAATTTTCTCAATGCCTCTGGAGTGTAATTTTTTGTTGGAATTCTCTGAATTGCTTACCTCATGGTTATCACAAGAACTACAGAAATTAGCTTGTCAATTTTCAGTAATTATATTTTTGTAATAAGTTTAGACCAAGTGACTTGAAAGTATGAAATGTGTTTGTCTTAATTACTGCCATGATGCCTATTCATATATACAGGGTGATTATAAAGAAATTTGCCATGTTCAGTGCATCTGATCTTGTAAACAGTTTGATGCAGGATTGTGAAAATTAATACAAATGTTTCAGGTGCCATGGGGAAGACAATGCTGTACATGTCATGCGTTGTCAACAAAAGTGAACAAATGACCCACTTATGAAAATCAGTTATGTTCAATGTGTGCTTCTCAATTATCCACTATGTATTGCATTCAAAGGATAACAGACATGAAAGCTGCACATTGCATATCCTCTGGCGTGCTGGCTACATCCCTGACAGTGGCATCTTAAAGGTCTGGAATTGTGCATAGGGTCCCTTGGTACAGGTGAGAGTTCAGAAACTCCTACAACCAAAAGTCTGTTGGTGTAAAGTCTACTGAACACAGTGGTCATTCATAAGGAAAATGTTTGGAAATTATGTGATCCTGGAAGTGCTCCTGCAACATGTGCATGACAAGGGTGCAGTGCCAATGTGAGGAGTGATGCTATCTTCCACAAAGACTATGCTGTCCAGCACATCTTGTTGCTGCAGAGTGGAAATGACAAAGGTTGCTAGCACGTTCACTGAACCTTGCGACAGCAGGGACCCCATGCACAATTCCAAACCTTTAAGATGCCATTATCAGGGAGCTGGTCTGCACACCAGTGAATATATGACATGCTGCTGTCACATCTGTTATCCTCTGAATGCAACGCATAGTGGATAATGGAGGAGCACACATTGAACATAACTGATTTTCATTTTCATAAGTGGGCCATTTGTTCACTTCTGTTGACAACGCATGACATGTATAGCATTGTCTTCCCCATGGCACCTGTAGCATTCATATTAATTTTCATGATCCTGTCTAACTGTTTACAAAATCTGATGCACTGAACAAAGGAACTTTCTTTATAATCACTCTGTATATATACTAGTATATATATTTTTTTTTATAGTTTGGCTTACCTGTCTATGCCAGGTTAATTTACTTTGTGTTGATCTGATTTGTGATGCATTCATGCCAACACCAGGTTGTACCATGTAGCTAAAGGAATTAAGAACCAGAAATGCTTCAGATATGGAGCTGGGAATCCTAAGAACAACAACCCATAAAAAAAATGAGTTTATTTATCTACAAATTCTCTCAACTTGGTGTCATTCATCTGAATGCTGTATTTGCAATCATTTTGAGTCTCCTCTATAGTTATAACTATTTGCATATCATAGGTTACAATACTTACTGGGTCAGTTAAATGAAAAGAAGAATTAATTTCTATTGGCTATGCATGCAGTTTTTATGTGAAATATTCTCCATGAGCATTGAGATGATTTTCCCACTGCTCAGCCAGCATTTTTTACAGCCCTTTAGTAAAATGGCATTGGCATCTGGTATCACTGGCCCCTCAAAGCCTTCATAAGGCCAAATATATGAAAATTACTCTGTGACAGATCTGGACTGTATGAAAGATGATCCAACCTCCTCCAGATCCTCAAACCCAGGTTTTGAACGGTGCCTACTGTTGCACAAATGGAGTGAGGTTGTGGAGAAGGATGATGCCCTTTGTCAATGGTCCAGGGCACTTGCTCTTGATGGCATGACAAGATTTATTGTGCAGCATGTTGGAGTATCACTCTGAGTTGACTGGTTTCCTGTTGGGCAGAAAATCCAACAGGATTGGCCTGTGACTTTCAAGGAACAGTCATCTAGACTTCCCCAGCTGAAGCAGTTGCATGGAATTTTTGGGTTAGAGAGATTGAGAATACCTCCACTGCATGCTGGCAAGTTTTGATTCAAGCTCAAATGATGACACCAGGTTTCATCACATCCAGAATTCGGATCCAAAGCTGCCCCCTTCAGGATGGAAGCACTGCAGATATATGAGAGAAAGATCCATGTGGACATTCTTCTGGTCATTAGTTGTGCTTTTTAATATGCATTTGACACACACTGAATAGTACTGGAGCTGATCTTGGATGATTGTGTGCACAGACCCATGGTTAATCCTCCCTTCCATGACTATGGCATCCAGAGACATGCATCTGTTTGCTTTGATCACTTCATCCACCCTCACAATGTTTGTGCCCATCATGACAACATTTTGCCTATCAGAGTTTGGGTTTGTCCACAGCCGTGAGGTGTCTGCCATGGAACATTTTGCACAATTCATATGCTCTTCTCTGGGACAAACATGCCTCCCCCATAAAATGCAACCATTCTGTAATGGATATTACATGGTATCATACTTTCTACCCATAAAAACTGAAGCTCTCTGATGTTCCTTGGTACCCCTTCAATGGAAGTAGCTATTTTTGCCAGATAAAAGCACATGCAATCTTCCACCAGAAGCAATGCCAATATTTTCAATGCTACTGCAGCATTTCTCACACCTGTGTACAATTTCATGAAGATGTGTCATTCATATTGTTTTTGGTCGACTGACCCTAGTTTAACAGCTAGGTTAGATTTAGCTGTCATTACAGTGGTCTATACATATAGTTCAAGCTAGTCAGGTGTCTATAAAGTGGCTCTTATTTCTTCTTTTTTTTCAGATGCTGCCAAGAAAATGTAAGCCTATAGAGGAAAATGAGGATTCCCTTAAATCTCAAACACTACAGTCAGGCCGGAAGCAATGGACTTTGCAGAGTAAGGAGAGCCTCATAATTGCATCTTTGTCTATTAGACACATGATTATTGGTATGAGGCATTGACACAATGCTTTGTTGTTTCCCATTTGCAGGTGGCCCAAAGAGCTCGCTTCGTCGTTTACGATCTCGACTAGCAGAAGATGGCTGTCCAGAATCTCAGGTCATCCTTGCCAAACAGATTCTTCAAGAAGACCATGAGAATGATGAATTTATCATGGATGCCAGAGACTCAGCAGAAGTAGCCATTTATTGGCTCCTCAAAGCAGCCAATCAAGGGAATGAGGAGGCTTTTTCCCTTCTTGAGGAATGCATGAAGACCAAAAGTGGGATCTCTCATCACAACTACATTGATGTTAAAACGTGTCTCCAACAGTCTCCTGAAGAAAGGGCAGCCTTTAGAGCAGCTGTTGATATATTCCAAAGGTCTGTCATCAACACTTGCTGCTCTTGTTTGTTGAGTATGTTTGAGGAAGTGCTATTGTTTCTCAGTCTATGTTTTTGGAAGTTCATTTCATTGTTTTCCTGTCAGGTTTTGGGCAATGTGTATTTTTTCGTTTAATCATGGAAGTAGAGCAATTTAATTTCATTGTTCATCCTGAGTGGCATTTTGGCATGGTGTGTCTAGGAAGTGAAAGTGATACTTAGTCAGCAATATCTTGTTCATACTGTTGTTGAGTCAATGTTGATACTGGGATTACATGTATAAGTGGGGTTGAATATTTGCTGAAAGTGTTTCAGCAATATAATGTGGATCATATGAAAGACCCGTCGGATAACTTTGCTTGCTTATACATTTTTGTATCCAGTTCAATTTTAAGACTTCATCTCTTCAGACAAATATTGGTGGCATGCATATGCAGCATTTCCAAAAATATGGGCCATGCAACTCAGTGGCATACAAATCACTCTTGAGTTTTACTGGAATAATTAATACCTTGTGGTTCTGGATATTATAAGGGTAGCCCAGTCAGCATCATGTATCATGGAAGATTGGAAGATTGAACCCCTCAGCAATTGCTGTTTGTCATACACCTAGCTGAGTCATGGTTTTTGCAGCTCAATCTGCCAAAGATATCTTAAATAGCTTTCAATTATTTTTATTTCTATCAGGTAAGGAGACCCTTTACCTGTAAAATTTTTCATATCATGAACTTGTTCTCAATCTCGTCTATCTTGGCAGCAAAAAAAGATGCTCACAGGTACTGTGTTCTGGTGTGTTTTGATGGATGACTTGCCTCATCTGTTATAAGGTTTATAGTTTGTCCTTTTTGCTTGAAAACGCCAAGAAAGCAAAGGTTACTGTGTAGAATTTCAATTTTTATGACTTTCCTAAAATACATCAGCATCAATACGGCAATGTTTCCTCCAAAAGGGGGGCAACATATATTCATGGAAAACACATGTAACCAGCTTGTAAGTCACTTAAAATCTTGGTAATAGTAAATTTTCAATTTGCATCGAAGAAAGGATATAATTTCAGCTACCATCACTTAGGCAGTCCTGCATCCATGTACTGGGACAGTCAGATTTGACATGAGAGTGTGTATTGCTTTGAGAAGAGGTGGAATTGGGTAGGGGTTGAGGACCAAGGGGACATAATTTCTCCTGCTGTGTCCAACTCAAATGGTGAACCACCCCACAAGGCTCAGTATGGCCATCATGGTTTTCCCTAACAATCAGTTTAAGCCTTTCACTTTTGGTTACCTTTTAGAAAAATTAAGGACTCTACCTTCCCATTTAACAAATTTAGTTTTTTTTTTTAAATTTGGTTTCACCCTGAGTTGACACACTTGATTAAAGGACAGTTCATTCTGTTGAAAGAGCTCCAGATTGACTTAGCATCTCTCTTTGTAGTTTATGCCGAGGAGAAGACTTCATAACCAGTAAGCAACTTGAAAAGAGGATGCAGGAAGTTCTTCAAGGTAAAGGAGATTGCTTAATGTCAGCATCACATGGTAAGTCATCCCATTGATGAGCTCCATCTAGTGCTTGAGTCTTTATATGTTATTTTGATATGTTTGTTATGTAGAAATATACTTCACTTTTTCATGTGCCCATGGTAATAAGAGTGCTACTAAGGACTGATTTGATGCTATTGCAGAGACCTTGGAAGAGTTGTATGGAGGAGAGAAACTGACAAAGGAGCATTTGATACAAGCAGCAGCATCCTACACAAGAGGAGAAATGCCTGTGCTTGCCAATATCCTGAAGGGAGCTCAAACCAAGTCTGTGGGCTCACACATGTACTATCTGATGATTGATTCTCTTGCCTGGCACGGATGGCAGTTTGTGCTATGGTTTCTCCCCATCAACCGTCTTCAAGTGACAGTCCTTTTCCTGCTATACTACATCCTCTCGACAGACATCCTTGCATATTACCTCCCTTGTGTTATGCTCTATGTTTCTCTTCTGGCTGCAATGTCAGCTACATGCCAGCTCATCTCATGGAATAGGCAGTTCAACAGTTTCCATGTATGGTCAAAACTTTTCTATACCCATTGTTCATTAGTAGATGTAAGTAGTGCTGAAAACAAAATGCAGGGAGCACAGATGCAAACATTTGTCATATACTTCACTTCCATTGTTTCTTTTCTCTGCATATACCCATTTGTAGATGAGTCCTGGTTGGTGAATCCAGAAATTGGGATTTTTGCCATGATATTGTTTTGTTGCTGCTGCTTTGGAATGCCAGTTAATCGGAATAAGTTCTTGATGGCATCAACGTGTATTCAGGTTCTGGTGAAGACCTGGCCAGCTGTGATCCTATTAGCTCCTGAGACATTGTCCTCCATTTTGGGGTCAGCTCCTGTCTTCCAAGTGCATTTATTCCATGTGTGCACCTTAAATTTGAATCCTGTGTCATGTTCCATGGTCTTTATCCCAATGTGTCTTTACCGTGCCTTAAGGAAATCCAGTCTGAGTGTGTATATTGGACTCTTCCCCTATTTGGTGACAATGTCTTGGTTCTATGTTGCATGCTTCTTCTTGTCTCAAAGCAGCCTATCTGGCCTGCTGCCATCTGCTGTATGCAATGTGATTCTTGGTCTTTCTTTCCTGCCCTTCTTATCCTTGACTGTGTCTCAGCTTTTGACCCTGATATTTCTTCTAGCTTGTCTGGTTCCAGCAGCTGCTTCAATTAGGTACCTGACCTCTGAAGATGTGATAATTCAGGCTTGTGCTGCCTTTGTGATACT
This sequence comes from Darwinula stevensoni, assembly GCA_905338385.1. Taxonomy (NCBI): domain Eukaryota; kingdom Metazoa; phylum Arthropoda; class Ostracoda; order Podocopida; family Darwinulidae; genus Darwinula; species Darwinula stevensoni. Next base: position 77,516 of record CAJPEV010000485.1, read on the forward strand.
CATCGGTCTCTTCCTTTTATTGTACTGCGGACATCGGGATCGTTGGAATCTCCGACGTCTGGATTTGATTGTGAAGGGACTCTGTGCTGTCTCATTGTGTCTAGTGTTTTTCCCAGCCTTGAGACGCCTATCTTCAATAACAACTACAAAGTCAGATCCCCTGCCGCTTTTGTCTTGGAATACTTACAACCAGCTCTGCCTTCCTAGGGGAGTTTTCACACGAGCACAGCTCCAAAGTTCTTGTCGGTTTCTTGAAGGTGCCCTTGTGGAATGGGAGGGAACTGTGAAAGATGTGTCCCTGGTTGAGTCCCCAAGTTTCATCAACAAAATGCTGTCTGTATTACCTGCTTCTCTGCAAGAATCTATTGAGTGCATGTTAGGAACCCCTATTGAAAACAACCCCCACACATTCGCTCATTTGGATTGTGGGACTGAGGTCCTCAATTTGAGAAAGCTCAATGTGTACAGAAATCAACGGTGCATCTATCGAGGCTGGGATCGTCCTGAGTTCCTCATCACAATGAGCATGTCATCTGGCTTTTGGAACATTGGCTCAGAGCTTCTACTTCAAGCTGATCATGTTTTCCAAAATTTCACTGCTGCCCTTTGTCCTGGCGATAAGATTTTCTTCTCTGCAACTCTTCATTCCAATCTTGGAAATTCAAGGCCAGAGTTGATAGTCAAAGGATTAAAATGTGAAAAATGCTTTCATCCGATAATTCCCATTGCTGTGCCTTCACCTGAACCTTACTTGAGCATTCCGCGTCTATTGAACTTCCTACGAAATGTTTTTAATTTTTTTTGGGAACCACTCATAGAATGGGGCGGTACTGGTTCCCAGGTCTTGTGATAGTGCTTTCCTCGCTGACATAGTTGCATCCTTCCCAGTCATTCCACCTGTTTCATCCTGTTCTTTCAGGAGTTTTCAGGAGTGTGAGAATTAATTCCAGTCTTCCTAGTCACTGTTGGAGCAGAATCAATAGCTGTGAATGATAGTAAAGACAGTGATCATCTCCTTTCATTGAATGGAAACTAATGATTATGATTGTGCTGATGGTTTCTGCTTCTATTGCCTGTTGGTATTTGCTTCATAATTGGAGGGAAAATTGAATACAGATGCCTGGATTTTAATTACTTCAGTGATCTCACTTGAGTTATTATGCTTCATAAAATTCTAGAGAAATGTCAAAGGTGTGGTCCCTTACATTTCCCACATATGTATGTATTATTCAACAGATTGGCCTCCAGGTAGTTAGTGGTGCATGACTAGCCTTGAAAGTCCAATGCACAACTAAGGAGCTGCTATGAAGTGTGTTTTTTACAAAGGATTTTTGTTACAAGTCTATTATATTCCAGATTGCCTTCATAGCTGAAATTTCTACAGGGTGTTTCAAAAGTAACTGTGCAGTAGAGACATAACCAGTCTTATGAGAAATATACATCATTCAGAAATATGTATTTAATGTTAGTGATAATATCCAACAAAAACATAAAGCACATGAGGGATAACAGAAGACTTCATTTTGAACTTTTCATTCCAGTTCAGCAGCTAGTTCATAGTGATTGTCAAAAATGTAAATGGCTATTGTGTTTCAATGCACAGTTTGTTAATTTTGAAATACTTTGTATATATGAAAGAAAGTCTTATATGCTATGGAGCCTGAGACTTAAAATATCAGTACATTTGACTAGATTGATTGGATCATGGAAGCAGGCTTGCTTGTCAAAGAGTGAGTCAATTTGGATGATGTACACAGCTGAATTAAAAACTTTTTCCCAATATATTTTAAATACCAATAGACACTGAAAATATTTGGATGGACTTAAAAAAAAAAGCTTTTTGCTTTGTGTGGAAGTATAGGGTAAAATACCCAGTGATGGGCCACAGCACATAAAAATTCTTACAGCTAAGCTTCCATTGCACACCTACCCCTGTTGTGACATAGGCTTGCAACATGCAAGCACATACACACTTCAGAGGTGTTCATGCTACAAATGCCTAGTTTTTGGACTTTTCAGGCGACATGGCCATCACTGAGTACCTGCCCTTAACAGGCCCATTACTGGTTGTTTTACCCTATATAAACAACTTAGAACTCGATCATATATGTTTTGCCTAGCTATGTTTGGAACCTTTTTCCATTGATGAAGAGGTTTTCTTCTATCTGGTTCCATCTCAACTCCAGTGAAAAGCAATGGAACATTTCCAAAAAGAGGAGAGACACTATCTTGTAAGGCATAAACATGAAGCAGTAAAAAGATATTGACATTCATGAGAGTTGCTTGTAATGTAATGGTGTGCTTGCTTAGATGGACTTCTAACAAGGGCAAATATTTGATGTTTTACCATGGCCCCAGCCAGAGCACGAGTCTTGCAGTGTTGCAAGTAAAACTAGAGCCATCATCCTGCTTTATATTCCTCCTATTTTTCAAAGAAGCAGCTATTGTGTAACACTTTAGTTTCGTAATTGAAAAAGACACATGCAGCAAGATTTTGCAGACTGGTAGTTTCACATATGTAAACACTTGTTAAGGATTAGGCTAGGATTGTAGCAAAGGAGCAAATGCAACTTCAATGTATGGACTTGGCGTAGAAAGTTTTTCTGGGTTTCCAGTTTCAATTGAATGAAAACCCATTTCTTGGTGTGGTATACCCATGTTGTCATGACTGATTTGCCTCATTCCTTCATTTTCTTCTGCATTTTACTGAGTAAAATTAATGTACTGAAACTAGGTTTGATACTTCATCTCAGGTTAACTCAATTATGCCAAGACCTCTCTTTGATGCTGGCTATGGATTGAATCTTTCTGTTAAGGGCCATGGGATCCTATAGTGGATTGGTAGCTGTATGTTAATGGATTGTAAGCCTTCAACACAGAAAGGAAGGTCTCACATCCTTGGGCAGCAAGGTCAAATCTGGTCTCTGGTCAATTTTGGCGTAAAAGAGTTGAAACTCTTTCAGAACCACCTTTCCGGTGGCATGTTTGTGTATCCTGACTATTAATGTGGAGAGTTGTCGGATAGTGTGAAACTGTGATAATGATAAAAAAATTTATAGCATGCAGGTCTCTGGGCTCTGTACTTGAAAATCTGTGATGCTTATCAGACGAGAACAATTACTGCATCTCATTTGATTAATTTTTATGTTTTAATGTCAACGAAACTGATGCTCATCTGTGCTCATATTTTCTTGGATGAAGTTCCAAAAATGTGCCTGACGAGGAACAGTATCAGCGTAAGTGAAATTTGGGACAGAGCCTCATCCATTACATATTAATTGCAATAACATGACAGTGTACTGTATCCATATTGTGCTATTTGACAGCCGTGTCTTTTATGGAATAAATTTTTTTGCCTCCAGGGTGCTTCTCGATTTTCTTCCTAAAGGAGAATCCATGTTCCATCGGAGTCTTGAAGCCTCGTCGTGCTCGACAGAAGGAATATGAACTTGTATAGATGATTCTGAGCTACGGGGCCTTCTTATCAGTAGGTACACGATGGGAGATGGGGGACTGGTTCTTCTTGTATATCTATTTAGGATAAGGAGGAGCGTGGGGGGAAGGAATGCCATTTGTTGAATTGTCCGGGAAGGATTTCCCCCCAGGGAGCAATGGTCCCCTCAATTGATGAACATTCCCACTTGAAGAATGGTCCAGAACAGGAGAGGCATTAAAAGCATAGCTAAGAACCCCCATCCCCCCCTCTTGAGGCCCTTCCCTCGCCCTGTCCCCCTTTCGATTAATATAATCCCGACCCATGCCATTGGCCTCCTCTCTCCTGGGTCATCTCTGATGTGATAGGAGAAGCCCGTTGGTGTGAACAGGAGCGAAGATGTGATCCAGCAAAAAAAAGGAAAGAGAGAAGAGATTTAGAAAGAGGGCTTAGAGAAAGATGAAATGGGGAGGAAAATCCTAGGAAATCCACCCATGGCTTCCCTCTGTCTCCCTCCTCACCACCAAATCATGAAACGTTTCTTCCCCCTCTTCTCTTCTTTCTCTCCGTAATGTCCACGACGAAGCCCTATTATCTCACCAATGGCTCCGATCGTGTCCCGGAGGGATCCCATGCTGAGGTATAAAAAAAAATAGACAACCAAGGGACCTTGACGAAAATTAAGAAGGAAGGAAGGAAGATGTTGGTGACATGCAGGATGTCATGCGTTGAATGGCATCGCCAGGAAGTGCATTAGCCCCCACAATGCATGTCTCCCTCCCGTCTCCTTAAAAGCATAAAAATGAGGGTTCCTATATTTTCTCGATTATCCCCCTACCCATCGTTCCCTTTACTTTTAACCTCCTTTCCACGGAATCCATTCACCTTCCGAAAAGGGAGGAGGGAAAAGAACAGGAAGAGTCTCTTCGTGTCACCTCATTAATGAAGCAGTCGAGAAGGGAGGGAGAGAGAGAGATGATGAAACCCAGTTGGACCATAATTACGACCAAGGTTCTCTTCCTCCTTTCCTCCTCTCCGGTCTCTCATTCACGTTGATGAACGCGAGGAATTTAATAAACGTACATTTATATATACCGCAGATGGGATCGATAGGGGTTATGCTAATCCTTCTCCTGGGCCTGGGGTATCTTTTCTCCTCCTGAGAATGCAAACTTAATTTATGGGGAGCCCTTGCAGTCCCCCTTGTGTGCAATGAATCTCAGATATGAGACAACCATCGTGCAATCAATGGCGGCCCAGCAGAGAGAAAGATAGAACCACCGACTGGACATCGATCCCTTTTTCCGCTTTTTCTCCTCCATCCCTCTTGCATCGTATTTATGTCTTTCGAAATCCTGGGATTTCCCTGGAAATTATACCATTAAAGGAAAGGACCCATGGCATATATCCCAGAAGCATTAAGAAGAAATAGATCAACCTCGCGATCGGAGAGAAGGAGGCGTATCCCATTGTCACATGCAGTGCTTCCTTAAGACAGCACTTTTCAACCCACGTGTCGTAAGAAGCCGACAGGGATGCTGCCAGGCTTTTTTCCCCCCTTTCTCATAAAGAGGATGGGAATGCGAGGAGGCGACAAAGCCCCTTAGCCATGGATCTTCCCTTGGATTCATGGGAAGCTGCTTCAGACCTCAGTCGACTGATGCATATCGGTATTCTACCTCGTCTTTCAGTCTACAGGTATGCCGAGCGAGAGACTCGGGAGCCCGTGAGATACAGTATCGAGTTATCCGGTCTTTTGTCTTGACTACTCGTAGCATGGACGTGGTTTCAAGGAGCCCTCGGATCGACTGGTACTGTTCATTGGAAATTGAACATGGTTTTTCGTGCTCTGTCTTCGGCTATTGGTGCATTACGTGGTACATACACGGCCTTTCTTCGGAATGGTTTCTCTTCCACAATTCAGGAATCATGCACTAACTTGTTTTTCTTACTGATACTTTCACTGTGCTTTATATTCCAATCCAGCATGGCAGAAGAAGGCATGCATTGCAGATAACATTTAGCCAAATAGTTAAAAATAATAGAACAATAGCGAATCTCGAAAATGGCGTCTTCGTATGAAGTAATTCACGCATACCATTTGAAAATTAAATCAGAATTTAGAGGTCCTGGAACCTGCGTACAGTTTTTTTAAATTTAAATCAGACTCTTAGTATTGTCTCTGGAGATTCAGGGGACCGTCGCCAGTATCTCAATACACAAAAAGGTATAGTTTATGATGAGACGTTGAGAACTACTGTCGAGAAAGTAAATGCCCTCAGAAAGCATGCAGAATAACTCCATACGACGCCCGCGACGCTCCACGCGTTGCCCGCTGAACCTAGGTGGCAGACTCAACTCACTGCATGCCAGGCTGTGCGTCTTAGAACTTCCAAACTGGAGATGGGCTCATTTCTTCTATATATTTTAGTTTATGCCTTCAATTACTCCATAATTTCTACGTCTTGGACAATATTACCGGAATTTGTTAGTTTTTATCGTTTAATCGAATGATATCGAATATCAAGGCAATTATCTTCTGCTTTGAGCTGAACGCTGAGACATTACTGTGTTCTAATTGTGCGAGAGGTTACTGTGCAGTCTCAAAACCTTACAAATTAAATCCGGAATAGAAGGGACACCTTGCCAATAGGTACAGGTAAAGACACGCAATCGTGCGCCACAAAAATTCTCAGTCTCAATCAAGGCCGAAAAACTGAACGAGACTGTTTTACCAATGGTAAAAAGGAGTCTCCTGTATAAGATGCTGCGGGACAGGGACATGGGGGTCGTGGAATCAAGCAAATAAGTTGGGCAAGGGGATGGAAGAGTTCGAGGATGCAGGTCAAGTTGAGGACGAGAGCGAGTGGCGAGAAAGTACAAGTTCGAGTGGAGAATGGATAATTACAGGAGTGCGAGAGGAGACATTCGAGTACGTTTCGCTCCTTTAAGGTCAGATTCGAGAAGGGATCTCACAGGCGAAGTCCGATACAGCAAAAAAGAAAAATAAGGAAACAGAGGAAAGGAGGACGAGGGACGTGTCGTCAAATTCATCTTTCCGAGCTCTTAAAGTCCCGCGAGTGATTGATGTGGTGAAGAGAGCAATAACGTCGGCAGCTTCCTTTTCCCGTCTTTTTCTTTTCTCCCCTTTTTTTAATCAGTCTTACAGAAGCAGAGGAACCAGACAGGGAGCCAACCAATCATTATGCCCTTCTTCTCGTCGCCCTCTTCTCCCCCATCAGTCGAGGGGAAACGTGTGATCACCGTGATTCACCGTTCTCTCCCTGGAATCCTCCCAGCTCAGGACGGAGAGGAAGGATATGTGAAACCTTTGGAGTTCCATACGACCCAGGGTAGAACCCGAGATTAGGGGAAGGAAGGAAGCAAGGAAATTCAAGGAAGCCGATCAGGAAGAGGGAGAGACGCCAATCAAATTCCGGGGAATTGGCATGCCGAAAGGAACCCGCAGGAATATTAGTCACGCGAAATTGGGAAGAATTAGCCCCTTCATTTGAGCTGGTAATTTCAGCCTAATTGGATTATGTGTGCATGCAGGAAAGAAGGAAGAAGCCAGAGGGGAAAGAATCATCTCTCTTTCTCCCCTTATTCTTCCTTCTTCCCATCTCAGATCAATGGGAGAAAGAAGAGGGATGAGAATCACACTTTTTTTCTGCTTCCCTCGAGATTTCCCTTCTCTCCTTTGAGACAAGGGTTGGGGATAATGAAGACCTGTCCACTTACTTCCTCCTTTTACGCACCTCTGGGATGAAGACTCGATTACAGAAAAGTATAAAGGATAAAAATAAGAACCTCTAATCTAAAATGGAAATGGTTCACTTTTATAATGACAAAGTTGAAGAATTAGGGGACGTCTCGGTCGAGGCGCCGGACTGGGTGACTTCCAGTTGAGCCACGATTCAATTTTTGCGACGGGGACCTGATCTCGATCGCATGCTATGTCGGAGAAAAGTTCCGTAGACGATGAAGGATGGGCGGCGAGGGAGATAAAGAGCCGTGATTCGAATTAGGGAGAGGAATGGAAGGAAGAAGGGAAGAGGGGAAGGGTGACGAAGGGGAGAGAAATCGGGGATGATGGAGATACGAGGCGGCCCCACCGCGACCGTTTCTCTCCGGGTCGGGTCCTGGTTACCCGTAACCTCTTTTAAGCTTCCTCCATTCATGCATTCATGCGATTCATTGATTTTTCATTCCATATATCCGTGGAGGGAGCATGACACCCCCAGGTGTCATGCATCCATCGATCCCCGAGAAAAAAAAAAGGGAAAGAAAAAATTCATGGGTTGATAGTTTTCTATTATGACCTTTCCTTTATTCCTTGCTGTATCTCTCCGTCTCTCTCCTCTTGCACACGAGGAGGAAGTGGGTTCTGATCAATGGGAAGGGGGATTATAAAGGATGTAGACTATCAACATTAATGGCATCCTGGGATCCCCCAGGTACAAAGGAAAGCATTTAACCGATTGTTGCTTCCAGCCAATGCACTTTTTCTGTCGATTCCCCCAAACGCATCTCGACCTCGTCCCTTTCATTCTCTCTGCCGATCCATTCTCCTTGCATGCATCTCCTTGCTCGCATCGATACAGCGGAATTTGGAATCCGATCGTCGGAGATGCTTAAAAAGGGGGAAAGCGAGCGAACGTAATCGTAGCTTCTCTTGAGTTGACTGAGAAAGCCCACCAGTGTAAGCAGAGCCATCTATTGGTCATAGAAGCGACAGAGTCCCTCCTTTTTTCTTTTCCTCCTCTTGACGCCTGGATATTTATCTCTGTCAAAGGTAAACAAGCATGCCCAGAGTGAAGGATTGGGATGTAACCGGATCAGTGAGAGCAATCAGAGGAAAGGAACCCGGATCTAATCCCGGCGAGATGAGACAATATCATCCCAGCTGTCCCCCCCAAGCTCCCACTTATACAGTTGGTGGGGGGAGGGGGGGGGGGACTAGCTCCTTCTTCGAGTTTTTCCCCCCGTTTTTGCTTTATTCCACCTATCTATCCAGGATCTAGTTATGGGGGTATGTGCACGGAAAATTGAGAGGCTTCCGCACGTGTGAGTTTGGGATTCGGGTGATAAAGAGTCAACATTGGGGAGGAAATCGGCTGGTTCGTGCACCGGCGGATTTTTCCATTTCAGAGCCCTGTGAGAAGCAGAAAAAGAAGACGAATTTCTGAAGGGGGAAAACCGCCCTGATCCACATTACGTCTCGGCTCACTGATTTCTACCTTCTTTTTTTTCCTCTCCCCTTCCTCCGCGGATTCCATTTCCTCGACTGAAGGGATTGAGACCACTTATCGAGGGAGGGCGAGAAAATTAGTCATCGTCATCCACTGTCAGATTATCTGCTGTCGATTTCATTTTCAATTCCCCCGACTTCATCCTTCACCTTCCACCATGCAGGAAATTTGAAATTCCATACCATTCAAGTTTCTTCCGCTGCTTATCGTGGAATTCCCAATCTCATATATATATTTTTTCTTTTTTTTTTAGTGTTCGCATCGTCTATGGAAGGGGATTCCCGCGAGGATGAGCCTTATAGGTTAGCACGTGTCCATATCTCATTTATATCTCGTGAGACCGGCCTTGTTCTTCCTCCATTGCAGGTCATTTCGCGGCTTGGAAATGTGAATGCGGATGTCGTGTGTCTCTTAAGATTTTTTCCCCCCCCTCTTATCTCAGATGGCATGTAAGCGTGCGGGGAAGACATTTCGGTGGAGGGTCCGCGTCTGAACAGCTTCTCATATATCTTCATTCGCGGCTGAGACGCACGGCGCATCATGAGACATCTCTTCCTGTCCCTCCTTTCTCCTAATGGCATCCGATCACGGGGTTTTGCCTCTTTTTTCCTCTTCTCTTCCTCTTTCAGTCCTTCCAGGGTGTGCGAGCGTTTACATTGTCGCACTTCGGGCAGACCACAATCCAAGTCCTGGGACGATAATCGAATCATGCACCCCGTTTCCCTTGACATGTCTCCGCTGCATGACAATCAGTTGGTTTTTCTGTTTGAATCTCTCTCGTGTAAACTGTGCTGGGGAATATCCCAACGTATCATTCATGAATAGAGCTTTATCTGGTTAGGGAAGGGGGGGGGGGGGGGGGGCTCTTGCTTCCCCCTTCTTCCCCAAGCCGTGTCCCTCATACAAGTTGCATGAGGGGGCCGGTTGCCCATCATATGACTCAGTGTATAGGCTTTCTCCCTCTCATGAACAAGGACATTATACCAATTCCCCAAGAGAAAGAGGATCATCGTATCTCCCTCCTTCTTTTGAATACGCAGGGTCAGGTTCACTCACCAGCACGGGAGAAGCTTGGAAGAAAACCTCTCTACTAATGGGATTAACGCTCACAACAAGTCTTCTCTTCCTCCCACGTTGAAGCAATTAGTGAAATGAGAGAGAGGTCAAGAGGATAGTCGTAGCGACAGGGTTTCTCAATGAGATTACCTCGTATCCTCGCAAAGAAACAATCTCGGTAAAACCTACCTGTGCCTCCTAGGAGAAACCAAAGACCCTTCCACTAAAAGGATCCGAACAAAAAGGATGAACACCTCTCCGTGCTTTGTTCTTATACATTTATTCCATCAATCCAAGCGCGCCCGAGAAGAAAGAGTGATGCATCCGAGGAGGTAGATATGAATGAGGGATCAGGAGTAGAAGAAAGTTTTTTTTTTCTTCTAATTAGGAAAGCCTTGCACCAAGAAGCGTACGTTTTCTCGTGGGAAGAGTCACTGTCGCTGTCATTCCCAAATCCAGATCCACAAGGTGACGACGACCATCCACAAGTTGAAATATCTTCCTCCTCCTCCCCCGTTCCCGTCCCGTTCTAAAGCAGGAGGAAATCCGGCCGGGAAAAAGAGGAGACGAGAACATGATGAATGGGTCTCGGGACACTTTCTGACATGCACTCGTGAAATCTCTCTCCCTCTCAGATGAAGATGATCTCGCGGCACTTCCGCCACCCTCATTTGAATTGCAAGTAAGCCATGGCGAATCCTTGCCGTACTTCCCATGCATGAACTGCTTAAACCTATCACGGTCACTCTCCTCGGACCCAACATGCATAGGGATTCGGATTTCTTTTTTATACCTTTACACCCGGGTACGGAGTCCCGAGGGACATGTAGCCAGGCATGAACCAGTGAGTCGAGGATCCATTTCCCATCTCATTTATCGGATCAGGGACATGAATTCTTCATGCTAACTCCCATCTTTCCCCTCTCCTCGTTTTTTTTTTTTCGTTCAACGCATCCTCGTCCTCTAGACAGACGCTGAACAAAATAAACTTTCTTTAGGCTGTTTTTCTGGAGGAGTCCGAGAACTTGCTGATTTGTTGCATGCGAGAAAGTGTGCAAGTGCTGGCAGGGTTTCATATAAGTTTTGTCTCTATTAAACTTGTCACAGATGAGATTTATGATGGCTTTTATATTGAATTATCCAGTACATGCAAGTACTCAAGGGAGTGATTGCGGAGCGTGATGCTGAGAAATGGCGTGTCAAGTGGAGGAGGACAGAAGGAGGCAGGAACCATACAGAAATGCCATATATGGAAGTCTATCTAGAAATATCTGGACATTGCGTTACACGCGTTCCTACGAGGCTCAGGGAAGATGCCTGCAGCAACTCAATAAGGTAGACGATATGGTCCATGTTACCATTTCAACAGATATCGTACTGGGAGTATGAGAATTCATTTCCAGTGTAGGACATCAATTACGACAAGCACGTGGGTAAGACGAATTAGCGTATTTGTCGTCAGATAAAAATCTATTGTTGTGTGAGCTATTTTCTTTTTCATGTTGTTTAAACCTTACTAGCGACCTGCGGCCGCTACGCTGGCTGTCTAATGGGCAGAAATGTGAAAATGTTTGCATAAAGATATGAAGCAGTCGGTTCAAACCAAGCATGAAATATTTTCAAAGAAACCTCGAGAAGTTCGAAAGTGTTGCCGCCCAGATAATGCCATTATCATGGAGACCACACCTCACAAATAAATCACGAATGTGTCACGAATGGAAATGACCATTTCAAATCCAAGAATTTTTTCTTAAATTGTCAAGTTGTTTCCATTACGTTCTGGCCGAATTCGCAGTAAAGCCGAACAATCGGTACACGATTATCGATAGTCAAACGTTCCTCAGTCGTTTCCCTATAACTCCTTTCAATTGGAATCGACCACATCGGAGACACAATCCATCAGACACGCGACAGACAACGTGACTCAGCGCCGCAGGCGTGTTTCCAAATGTGAACGGCTTTAAATGACCCCCGAAAAAGGAATTCCAATTAAGTCTCAGGAAAAAAGAAACCATCGACCAAAATTACGGAAAATGTTTACTTGATAGAGAATTATCTCTTCTTACGAATGGTGTAAACTATCAAATCTAGCATTGCGAAGTAATTAATTTTCAAAAAGTGGAGAGGACTCTTGACACACCCAATAGTAATTGCCATTTATAGAGTGAGTCTTTTAAAAGTAGATTAAAAGTGTACCAACGTTTTTAAGGCCTAGCCTCGTAGGACTTGCGTGTTAGACTTGCAGATGAGTGACAACCAATCACCACCGCCTTCGGCTTCTTTCAATGCTTATGGCCTAGCCCATTGGTGTCCAATAGGACTTCGATGCTCGCCAAGCTTGTGGTGATCCGGTCACCATATTCGCCACATGATACAAAATATATGCAATGTTAATTTTAAAAAATGTTGCACCTGAAAAAAAAATCTATAACTGATGAAAAGCATCAATTCGCCATATGTAGGCTATTCACCGTATGCAGCGAGTAGCGAACATATTGGACACCATGGGCCTAGCCTATGGCCGAGAATGGCAGAGCCTTGCACGCATGGCGCTTTAGGATGTGGATGGCCAGACCTATGGCCTAGAATGCCATAGCATCGTAGGCCTCGCGCATTAGGAATGTCAGCCATTACGACTTTCGGCCTATTTCAATTAAAGTATTAGATTAGATTCCGCCTTGTGAGTTCTTCATTCGTTGCGTTCCATACAAGTCATCAGTAGAATGTGACCTTGATTGGGGTGTCAAAACAACGCAGCCTTTTTTTTAAAGGAATTTTAGACCCAGGAGGGGGGGGGGGGGGACTCAGCTACTGCAGGTTTTTTTTTTGCAATACCGGTAGCAGATACGTGAATACGACACAACTGTGTTTCACAATTCACACAATTAACCCATGCTAGCTTCCTTAAATATATGAATAGATGGAAATGAATTCAGCGCGAAATCTGAGAAGAGAAGAAAGAATCTAAGTGAAATACATTTCCTCAGAGGCATGTAAATGAAACGTTAGTTCACTCCCTATTTCAACTGCGGTATCTTCTCGAGCCCGTGTTCGTTTCCTCGCTGAACTCTAGTAAAAATGTATTAAAATGCATGTTGAGTAGTTGCTTGAACGAAAGCCTGACGAATGAAACAGTTGTGCAAGTGTCGACAATTGACGCCTTTACAGCACGAGGAAGATACATGAGCATGGAACCAAGGAGCGATGTTGCTTCTTTTTTCTATCGAGTAATTTTATACTAATTGAGAAGATATGATATGTGTGTGTAGGATGTAGCTCTAAGAATTTATTTCGGCCATCGGACTGATGATATCTGAGACTAAATGGCGGAATATATGGGCTCACATTTCTTTACAGACAGGGAGAGGAGAGTTTAAAGCGATGGAGAGGGTTTACCCCCTATCCACATAAAGAGAAAGCTAATATGGTCGGATATGAGTCCAGATATGAATCATCTTCTGGAACATACATAGAATTTCCGTATGGTGGAATTAAGCGAGGGGGAAGAAAAGGACAAAGCCTTGGAAGAATTCGAGATCGAACCTTTGATGTGTATGGTTACGACTTTTACAGGATCCCGTTGAACAGGCCCTGCTGGAGAGTCCACGATCACGTCAATCTCCCCTTTCCTTTCGCTCCTTCCGACATGGAACAACTGTGGACTTACCGGATGCAGATCGCACGTCTTCGGGGATCCGCTTCGCCGTCGTGCTCGAGGCTGTCTCCGATGACGTAAATTGCGGCTCTACATGAGAGAAAATCATTTTCACATGCCACCATCATCTATCTTCATCAGCGTTGAGTCGAGGGGTGATTGAAAACCAGAGCTAGGAGCAGATAGCTGCTCTTTAGTTAACAACTTACTATGCTGCTCATATAGCTGTATTCTTATGGCCGATATGATCTTGTCTTGCAGTGGTTGGATCGCTTTTTATATCACTTTCTACCACAGGGGTGGTAACGAGATAGTAGCAGTGGCGGCTCGTGATATTTAGCGCTAGTGGTTCGTCTATTCCTCTATGGAGAGGGGGTAGGCAGCGCCCTCCCCTGCCTACCCCCTCTCGATAGATGAACCACTAGCGTTAAATATCACGAGCCGCCACTGGATGGTAGTTAAACAATTTTGCCGTTCGCATCCCCGTGAAAATGTGGATTTTTAAGTAATCACGAGCTAAAACCGATAAAGTGAATATGATACCCAACCGTCCCTTCCGCACTGCAACTAGCTACTCCCAACTTTTGGTAATTGATGATCTGGGTAGCCGTCGAATAACTTATTTTAGGGCACTTACCCACCGGTGAGGAAAAAGAGTAAATTACCGTATAGCATTATGGTCCCTTCCGTCGAGCCCAAGGAGCTTTGAGCTTTGCACTTATAAGTACCGTAGTCCTGAGGTTGAATATTCTTCACGGTCAGGTCCAGAAAGGTGGTGTAGGAGTGGTGCTCCTCTTTCGTTTCGTATTTCAAGACGTTGTTGAGAACCGGTGTTTGATTGAAGAGCCAGTAGTGGAGAGGCCGGGGATGCGATTCCGAACTGCATCTGAGGGTGACGTCCGAATTCCGAGGCGCGTGGATCAGCGACCACTCCACCCGGATGCTCGGTTGAACTGTCCGAGAAAAGAGAAACCGATCGTCATCGGGGATTCCAAGTCGGAATTACATCTTCCTCGTCCTCGAAGGAATCAGAGAGCGTCGTGCATACAGGGGGAGAACGCACGAGGGTCCAGCCGACTTTCAGACGGCGGATTCCATTTATGGACTGCAGATCGCAAGTCATAGATCTCGTCTTTACTGCGAAAGATCGGTGAAGTAGGCATCGGAAAAGTGACGAGACCAATGCGTTCGGTAATCGTCTGGATAATTTCGACGTGCTCTTACGCGCGAAATCAAAAGCATTGAGGCCTCTCAGCTCATATTGACAGATGTATACCAATTGAGAAAAAAAGGAAACGATTTTCTAACTCAAGAGCTGTCAACCCATAAGTTGTCATCCATGGCTAGCCACACATGGGTCTAAGTGGGGACAACGGGAGAAATGAGAGCGGCTAGCCTTCGCACTAATAAAATTAATGGGCCCACATGGACCCACTGGACCAGAAAGGGTTGAAAATAGATTGCGAACCTGGACATTGGGGGGCGACCGCCTCCCCACCCCCCCGAATCCGTCGCTGCGTTCGACTGACGGAGACGATTGGCATAGCATTGTTGAAGCACTGATTTTGGGATGCGAGAAAGAATGCCTTGAATGATGACGGACAAGGAAGCTGAGCTTAGTGTCACACGGCGAGGGGAACGCGCTAGAACGACCACTGTGTGTCACTATCATTTTATAATATCACGTTAGAGTAGGGGTGGGCGAAATACGGCCCGCCAAATGATTTTATCTGGTCCGCCACTCTGTCTAGCAAAAGGAAAAAATTTAGTTCTTTAAGTCATAGAAAGGACCAACTTTAATCAATGAAGGAGCCGAGCTTGCTCGTTTCGTTTGTCATAATTAGGCCCTCTTTGCCTTCCTTTCCTCTCCTCAAAAAGCCATGTTTCGACTACAGTCTTTTCTAAAATGGCGCTTTATTGGGATTCAGGTTATTAATTATCAAGATGTCGTGCTTCCCAGGATGGCCTGGCCCAACTGTCGAACCTATCAACTCTGGGATTTGTGACTATCTGTGATTGGGAATCTAACTATTCCGAATGAGTGAGATTTTTTAGAATTCGAGCCATTTGGATGCATTTTGTCACAGACAGTCCTATGGGCTACATCATAGTGCAACACTATCGAAGATGAATGACATGAAATATTTTTGAGAGCGATATACTTGGCAGTCTATTTTGTGAGAATCTGGTAGGTCGAAAAACGTGATGCGGTAGAAGCAGCTATCGTTCAGTTTTTATTGCAAAGGAGGGAATAAGACCGACAAGCAATGATTGTGCTATTGAGGTATTTTCTGAGATACTGGAGTGCGGCTCTTGAAGCTCACCAAAACTTGTGAAGTGGCCCTCCAGCCAAAATAATTGCCCACCCCTGCGTTAGAGCAAGCGAAGAAACCAGAAGTTCCTTCCTAACCGTGAGAATAGGCACTAATTAAGAGATGGAACTTCTACACGTAAGGAAGCCCGATTGATGCGTTTAAGATTGTTACCGCGATCTCTCTAGGTCGTGAGCACAGTTTCACTGCGTGTGATATCCTGATTTATTCCGCATCCCTTCAATCTCATCTCAATAAGACCACGTTCCTTCAGAAACTCTTCCAATCAATTCAGGAGAGAGACCACCGTAATCACGTTCCATTTTCACGTGTCGAAAAAGAGGCAGCGCAATCTTATTTACCTTCCCGAAGGAAGAAAAATAAAATCGGAGCGCATTTTCTCGAAGCAAGTACGAGAAGCTCACATTCGACTTCTAGAGAGATTCTTTTGCTGACAGTCGGTGGGATTCCATTGTTAGCAATGCAGAGATAGGCTCCCATATCATTCCGATTCACCTTGACCAGGACGAGGTGCCTTCCCTGGGTCTGGTTCTCTCCTGAAACATCAAGCCATCACCCCAGACACGTTTTCATAAGATTGCAATGGTTCAAATGCGATGGATATTGACTTTGCAACGCACCGTGTTGTGGAGAATGACCCCTGATGGAACGATCGTCTTCTCTCCTCCAGTAGATGGTTGGCGTTGGGTTGCCGTGAGCATGGCACATGAGCGTAACATTCGTGTTTTCAGGCACTGACACTGTCGACCGAGATGTCTTGTCATCGTCGATCTCCGGTGGCACTACCCAGGACACCGTGCACGCGATTTTCACTTTGAAAGGCACTCGCGAAGCAAAGGAACGTTCAGCAAGGCACTGAATCCACTCGACCCTCTTGCGTACGTGCAGCCTTTCACTCAGACTCTTTAAACGTTTACTGTGGCTTTACCATAAACCGTTTTTTCAAAAGAAACTCATATTCGTCCATTTCCAGTCATTGAGCTACGTTCTTTGTCAAGTTTTTCTTTGCCACACGAATTCCCATACTTTCTTATTCTCATGAGGAGGCGCAAACCTTTTTTATATTGACTTCCCCAGCGTGTAAGACTTAACCAATGAATAAGTTTGAATAAAGCTATTATTTCGCTCGGTTACAATGCTAAATTTTCAAGACTGCCAAATTTCATCACTAAACTACTCCAATTTCCAGGAATCTTTGAAACATTGATCTATCCATGGATTGATTGAAACGGGGGGATCCATCCTTCCTGTTGTCGATCGGGTGCAGCGTTGGAAGATAAATTGACAGATTTTCATATCGACATCTCTCAGCTGGTTTTATCCCTCTCTCCCGGTTCGGAAGGAAGGAAGGAAGACTGGGGGACGGAGAAGAATTACGGGGGGAGGCAAGAGCTGGATTGTATGGAGATAGATAGAATCCATTAAGACGGGCTGAGCGAACAAGAATGGATCTCGCCGAACCAAGCAGACAAGCAGAAAGAAACAAGAGTGAAAACGAGAAGAGAAGGAGCTAGAAACTCTGGAGAATCACTGTCTTCCCATTCTACTTCTTGAGAAGAGAGCATGAAGTGGTAATGAAAGGAGGGTGACCCGTGGAGCGTGAAGAGTCGAGTCGAGTGTGTCCACTTTTCAAAGACTTCCCCGGTCTCACTGTGTGAGATCACAAGCTCATCGTTCGGTGTAGTGTTTTAGCGTTTGGGATTCTTTGTTGAACCCAGGCTAGTTCGGCAATTATACCTCGAAGAACCTATATCATGAGCGGTAAATCAGAAGTTGTAGACTTTCTCAGCCGTCCTCTGGGCGGTGATTTAAACAGAAAGGATATGCCGTTGAATGACGGTCAAGGGCAGTTTTTCCGCATATCGCTGAAGGAAACTAAGGGTAAAATGAATAATGAGAAGTCATAACGCCGTGTGTTACACCAGTGTCAACTCAACCCTGTAACACTCAATGCACAACACTACACCTCAGTAAACCATAAATATTTTCATTTTTACTGGGGTTATAAACGGGACAGGTGCCTTGAAGAAAGGAAGTAGAAAAACCAGAAAGGTTCTTACCAACGACTCGAAGGTAGATCGCTAGTGCTTGCATGGGCTCCGTATTCAACTGGCACATATACCTGTCACGCATGACACGGGGAAAAAAGTGTCTTTCACCAACGTGGATTTTTTTTTCATACAAACATGTTTTAAGTAAAAGGGAGAGGGAATGGGAGAAATGACCTGCCGGCATCGTCCTTGGTGACGCCGGTGATGTGAAGCCTCCAAGTGATTCGATCGGAATCGAAGGAGAGGCCGAATCGAGGGATTCGAGTTGCCACCCGGTCGTCGACAACGAGCACCATTTTCCGGTCCATATGAGCCCATGCCACCTGTCATAGGTTCATTTATTAGGCAGGAGTCACGGAGTAACGAAGTGAGAGTAACAGTTTATGCATAGTATATGTCAAATGTCTGGAATCGATGGGAAAATTTAAAAAAATTTCTGAGTTGCTCTATACGTCCACCGTTTTGTATTATACATTGTTACAACCGGTGAAGTCACTCCAGCCGGACGTTTTCCAGCATGGTTGGGGTCACTGTCTTGGAACAATCGACGATGCGATGCCGTAGTTCCTGCAGCTTAGCCGGTTTAACATTGTATACCCGCGACTTAATGTACTCCAAAAGGGAGAAATCAAGGGGTGTCAGGTCTGGAGATCTCGCGGGCCATTGGTCCGTTCCCCGACGGGCAATCCAATGGGAGAAGTGTTCGTCCAGTCACTGGCAAACGAAAGCCGCGTAGTGCGGAGGAGCACCATCTTGCTGGAATCTTGAAGAACACATTAATTGGTCCTTTCTTTTATGACGAGAACGTTACAAGTGACGCGTACTTGGCTACGATGGAAAATCCCGCGGTGTCGGAACTTGTGATATTGGAAATCAATCAACAAGAATTGTGGTTCCAGCACAGTCCAGTCCAGTCTATGAACCTAACACCCCTTGATTTCTTCCTTTGCCATCAAGTCGCAGGTACACGAGGTGAAACCGGCTATTCAGCAGGAACTACGGCAATGCGTCGCCGATTGTTGCAGGACAATGACCATGCAGGAAAACGTTCGGCAGGAGTGGCTATACCGATTGCAACGGCGTTAATATAAAATAATGGACGTGTAGAGCAACTTTAAAAAATTGAATTTTCCCATTGATTCCAGACATCTGATATATATTGTAGTTGCCTTTTAATTTTAAAATGAAACGGGTAACATTTACAAACCAGTGACATTTATGGATCAAATTATGCATCTCTATTAAGATAATTTATAGTGTTAAATTTGTTTTATTTACAATGAAGGAAAGACTGAAGCCTTCACTACGTTTCATTTTTATCCGTTTTGAGCGTTGATCGCTTATGGTGTTGAGCGCAGAAATGACCTTTTCAAATTTAAATTTGACAAGGAATTTTTAAAACAAGCTTTGAAAAGCAGTTGATAAAAATCAACAGGAGATAGTAAGAAAATGGAACATGAGTATTAAAAAATGACAAAACTCTTATCTTGTTTTCCTTATTTATGGAATTTTACTTCATATCACAACCAAATATATTTGCGACTACCGTGTAGGGTGAGTCGAGACAAAAGTAACAATGGGGTAATTTAGCAATCGTATTCTGCTTCGTATTTCAGCTAGTACATTAGATACAAATTCCTAATTTTGTGCCCATAACATGCCACTCTTCATCCTTCATATCACATATTTTGAGTTTCTCTGTGATTGGCTAAGAACGCGTTTACTTCAATCTTGCACACCCTGGAAAGAAAATTATGAATCTAATGTTTTTCTCTTTTGTTGCAATTTTATTTTTCATCCCAACTAATAACGTTAAAAATGGTAAAAATTCAGCATTTGCTGCCTGATCAAATATCAACCTCATGATCTCGAAATTTGAACTTCGGCCTAATCACATCATTTGTGGAGTCCAATGTTACTTTTGCCCCATGGAAATTTGTGCCGTGGGACAATTGTAACAACCTGGCGTGGGGTAAAAGTAACAAATCACATACAAAATTTTAAGAGCTGCTAACTTTGGTACATGAGACTATTTGTGGAAAAAATATATATGCATGACTGAGTATTGTGTATGGGGCTTCTTGCAGGCTGCATAATGGTTCGCACTTACAAAAAGAAAACTGAGAGGGGAGCGAGGAAACGCTGCTTCCATGGAAATCTTCCAAGTGCTGTGAATGCCATTAAGAATCATGCAATGAACAGAAAAATGACGTGAAACTGTTACGGTGTTCTGAGAGCACCATCCAAATTCTCCTGTCAAAGCTTCGTTTAGAAGTCCAATAAAGGTTTCTAAGTTATGATATGCGAGTTTAACCCTTTCAGACCCTGCGTCCACTCTAATGGACATTATATTTTCATTGTTTCAATGATAATTCCTTATGATTCTTGTGACTTTGTGCCCCATATTACACTACGACAGATGCAATTATGCATGGCACAATTCCGTCAGAGGCCTTCTCTCACCCGTCATTTTTGCAATCTTCAGTTATGTAATTACATGTATGATATACAATTTAATGGTATGCTACGGTAAATTCATACAAAGTATAACAACTATATATAGAACATAAACATTTTAAGTAGAATAGGAAAGGAGCTTAAAAATGCAAAAAGGTATATTATTTCGATAGTGGCCTTAATTCAGTTCTGAAAGGGTTAAGGTTTCTCTTCGTAGTTAGGTGTGAAAGGCAGGAATTTTATTGGTGTTCATCATAGCAAACAGGATTGCATATTTCTGAACTGGTTTTGAGGAAAGAAATTGAGGAGGAAGAAAATAAGGAAAAGTAAAGGGATTAGTGCAAGTGGAGCGGATGAATGGAATTTTATTTCCTCATTTTATTCCCAAATAAAGAGAATTCCTGCAGGCTTAAAATTCAGCAGAGAATGGCTGCAGCTGCTTCAGCATTATACGTTCCTGTTGCTTCATTTTCAGAACATATTCGCTAAAAAATTTCCTAGATCCATCTACATTTTGTGGAGTGCACTTACAGTCGACCCTATTGCTCCTCAGTACTATCAGACGGCACGTGTGCAGGAATGTTACTTTTACCCCATTCCACGGGAGAAAAGTAACATGAAACAAGGCTTCAAAAAAGAATGTTTCCGGAGGTTCCAATACAGATTTAAGTTCTGGAAGACATTGGAATCTCTTGGTCACTGTTTGAAGAGGTAGAAATCAATTTTCGTGGCAATATTTTTTCTAGTATTTTTTTTCAATCATTTCTGCGAAGTGCAATTATGTGTTTTTCAGTTATTTTTGCCCCACCTCACCCTACTCATCAAGTTTATTTCTTAAATATCTCTTAGAGTTTGCTAATTCAATTCGCTTAGGAAGTCATACAGCCATTTAGAGGAAGCACACATGCAGTTTAATTCATGTAATTATGCTAATCAGGCAATCACTTGGACATTGAAAAAAATGCAAACGAAAGTCGCAGGAGTTGGCTCCCTTGCTCTCTAACTTCAACGCGAAAAAGTGAAACTGCAACATGATCATTCCAGGCTGTCGAAGGTGTCTGCAACGTCATGCTTCAACCATCGTCGTCGCTGCCTTCGACGCCCCGCGACAAAATGAAGCCGACGTTATTCCCTTTCGAGTCTCGACCGTACCTCAGAGACCAAGGGAGGCTATTGAAACGCCACGTATCGGAACGAAACTAAAGGTAATGCAAGTCTTGGAGCAAGATTTGCACTGGAGATGCTGAGATTCGACTCGGCATCCTTTCATGGAAATGCCTATCAGTAACCCATTGATTGCCGCGATACCAAATGACTCAAATTTCGGATAGATTTTCAATACTTACTTGCCTAACACCCAGGCATATGTGAGTTGTTGGATGTGGTCCAAATTCGAAATGTTGAGTTTATCCAATTGTAGAGAGTGGGCTAAAGATTTATGATCCATTTCGACCACCAAAACATAAAACCAGAAAGAATTGTTTTCATTCAAATGATGTCTTCTCAGCACAGCGGAATGGGATTAAATTTTTGAACTGGAATATTCAAGGGTGGATTTGGCACTCCAATTATTTTGCTGGCATATGCCATAATGCAATGAATGAACTGGAATTTGAGATGTCTACAGTTTTCGTTGCACCTCTATTATTATTCTCTCCCCTTAGGACGCACTTCGAATTACATTTTTTATATACTGACAATCGGAAGATAGGGAGTGCTCCAATCTCCAGGTTTCCCTCATGATCCAGCAAAGAGATTATTGGCGATTATTGCCTCATTTCTCTTTCATTTCATTCATTCTCCCTCGTGTTTCTGTTGAAATCAAGCTGATCCAGAAATTAAAAAAAGAAGAAATGCGTAATGTCACTCGAAATATCATTTAATTCTTTATCAATTTCTATGCTTTTCTTATAAGACCTCTTGGATCACTGACGAGTCCGGAATCACCTCATCGCGAGTTCGTAACGAGAAATGAAGTGATTTTCCCCACGTTCGTTCCTTTGATGCAGAGGGTCAAACGCGAACAGATTGGGAAAGGAAAAAGACAGGACTGACCTTGTATGACCCAAGGTCCTTGACCTTGCAGGTGAGGGTGGTATTCCTCCCCAGAACGGCTGTCACGTTTCCCGCCGGCTCCCCGAAGTACGGCGAGGAGTTCTGGTCTGCTAAGCAAAAACGGGATTTTACCAGGGAATCAAAACCTTCACTCCAGAGTAACGAAATACATAAATATATACAATGTAGAAAAATTTATAAAATGTGCTCGGAGTGGCACATGCTTGGACATAACATAGTACGTGCTTTTTTTTCTTATTAATTTTTTGGAGGCGATGATTGGTAGGGACTTGAAATTTCTCCCATGGGAACGCCGCAGTATCATATAACTCTAATGAAGGGGGAGAGGAGGGTCATCCCAACGTTATTAAGCATTATAAGAGGGGAAGGGGGTGTCAAGGGACCGTTATACAGCCATTTTTTAAAGTTACAGGGTGACCCAAAAGCAGCTCCACTGTTTTTAACTGCTTGTCATTTCCTATTAAATTAAAATGAACACATCTTAGATAACACATCCCAGATGGAGTACAACTCTTATGTGTTCTATACAAATTTATTCCATGAAAAGCAATCTCGTGGTCAGGAAGTCGTTGGCGTTTTTCAAAAACAGAGCAAAATTTGGGCGTTCTCGGGGATCAATTTGGGATGTACCTCCTTTCGGGACAGAACATCCCAACTCTAGCTGTTCGCTAGAACCAGAAAGTGATGCGCGGAACTTACACATTTTCCTAATTTGCGTGGTCCCCTCTTAAATGCAACGAGTTCATCTTGGCGAGGAAGATAAACGAGCAGGGAAATTCCTTTATCAGGAAAAAAAAAGGCTAGGTGATAAAGAAAATGATTCACGAGTTCCTAAACCTAAGATGAAAGGCGTGAACCCTCTCCAACAATTCCGATTCTATGTTTAAGTCACGCAACACTCTTTGAATTTGGTGCTATTCGTGATTTTCATCGATAACAGCTCGTATAGGCCTGCTGTTCTTTTTTCTGTTTGGTTTCTGCTTACCTGGAGTCGGCAATGTGGCTGGAAACGTGAAATTTGGTTTTGCTTTCTTAAAAAAATAAATTACTTCTTGACCATGAAATTGAGTGTGATTAAATAAAGTTTTACTGGAATATGAAAGTGTTGTACTACATCAGATGCGAGTATACATTATTTGTTTCAATTGACTAGGAAATGGCAGGCTGTTAAATACGGTTGAACTTTTTTCGGGTCACTTTTGGATCATGTAAGACTTTGCTACTCGCTCACTCATGATCGTT